>VYXH01007402.1:26372-82236 GCA_013397275.1 Burhinus bistriatus | reverse complement strand
TTTTTTTTTTTAAAGTGCAGGCGGGTTGTTCTTCATATCAGTGAGCATAGGTGGATTAGTAGCCCTGGAGTGTAAAATCATGCGTGCTGTTACACCAAACAGACAGGAGCAATATGAGCTTTCTCACACTCAGCTACTGTGCTTCTGTCTCAATATAGAGAAATCACACCTGGGGACACTGGGAAGCTCAGGATGTGGAGCTTATTTTCCCATAGCCTCTGTGAGGTTGCCAGCACCAGTTGTGATACTGTGTTGAGGTGAGGCCATCTTTTTTTTTTTAGGTTTGGACTACAATCAGTAGCTCATTTTGACTTTGGTCTTCAAACAGCCTTGAGAAAGAGAGCGAGTTGTATGCACTGCAAATACAAAAATCCCAAGTTGTCAACCAGAGGATATTCTTTCTGAGGTAACTGGCAGTAAGTTCACTCCTGTAAGTCATTGTGGCACAACCGCATAGTGCAGGGGTGCTCCTACTCCTGTAAACCTGCTGGATTTATAGTGGGAGCTATATCACCACCTTTGAAATGTCATTCCACTTTGGAGACTTGTGTCATGGTTTCCAGCATAGTTAGGCTGCTGCTGATACCCAGACCTGTTCATTTAGTGCCAGCTACTGCATTGCGCTGTTCAGCATATCTGTGACCTCGTTCTCTTCCCTTAGCCATGGATCCTTAAGAATCCTGTTACCGGACTGGCAATAACTTACTTAGCCCCATAAAACACAGTTCACTTTTTCTCAGACAAGGTTTTTGATAGGCCAAGTGGCCAAAGACTTTTATAGGGACTGCTGGGGAAAAGAGGCTAACAGGTTTGGTTTCTGCTTGAACTCACCAGCATGAATACGGGCATCTCCGGCTATAGCGGCAGCAGTAAAATTGCCATTCACGGTCAAGCACAGATGGAAAATACTGACTCTGGAAACCAGCCACCAGCCCGTTGTTTGAGCAGGTTTGATACCTAAGAAAGAGGAGAAAGAAGTGAACACATAAGGAAAACATGATATTAGATTCCCTGATAGTTTCAAGCATTTCTGAAAACAGCATTAAAAATATTGATTCAGGGTGGAAGCTAAGGGCTTGGCTTTGTATGCACTTGCTGTGTATTGAGTAACCATTTTTCTAAGGAAGCAGCAGTAGTTATCTAACAGTGTCTTAACATCTATGTTGCACTTAAAACTGTTTAAACTGTGTTTAAGTATTTAATCATTCCGGTATGCTAATCAGGCAAGAAGATTGTGCTGCTGTTGACATTCTCAACTGTTTACAAATCAGGAGACTGACTTCAAAATAGTCCATTAATACTTTACTCTTTGACTGTTGGTATTTGAGCATTTGGGGTTCATTGGAGTAATTTTTTCAACTGCTTTTCTACAAAAAAGAAGCCTTAAAAACTCTTTTATAAGAGAAGTGCAACAATTTATTTTATTTTTTTTTCTTTTTCAATTATCTGTCTCCTGGAGAAGGCACTCTTAATTCAAAACATTATAGGCTTGTGATGAAATCATGATTCAATAACAATCACACGAGGAAAACTGAGACTCAGATGTTATGAAATTGTAAGACTCACATAAATTTTATGACTGGATTTTCAAAAGAAAAATCTGCTGCTTCATGCTTTCTGCATACTGAGGAATCCTGTCATACACGTAAATCACTGCCTTCAAGTAGAATAGACACCGTCTCTAAGCACGCAGATAGAGCTTCTCTTTCTGCACACCCTACAAGCATCTGGACACTGATACCCAAAGTAATTCCAAGTGATAATCAGTTTGAATAGCTTGCTTCTTGGAGTCTAAAGACAAGGAGAGTGTGAAAACAGACAGCTCATTAACATAGCTGTGGAGTGGTCATTCTCTCAAGCACCCTCCTAGCCTCATTGTTTCCCTATTGCAGAAAATTACAGGAATTCAGTTTTTTCGTTTCCTTTTCTTTCTTTTTCCTTCATCAAGGAAAACTGGCAGCCTAGAGCTGTAGAAAAACTTTCCTTGCAATACCATAATATCAAATGCATTGATATATGCAAAAGTCACTTTCAGAAGTAACTCTATGATTAATAAATAACAAAATTTTTCCCTAGTTTCATTCAATGACATTATAATTTATTTTAATGAGCCTGGAGTTCCCAGAAGGGAAAACACATAGTCTAGCAGAGTTTGGTATTTGGAAAGTCATTCACTTGTGTATACAAGTGTTAGTGCTCGCAAAGCATGAGGCTCAGGTGTTTGTATGCAAAAGTTGAAAAACTAACCAATTTTGACCAGTGCAGGGGTGAATTCCTCTGCCTATACTTTCAGCGTCCTCCTTTGAAGCAGGGGTCTCTTCCGTATGGTCCTTCCACCACGTTCTGTTGTTCAGACACGATTATTTACATTTGTTTGTATCCCTGCATCTCCCACATTTCTGGGGCCACACATACTTGCTGTGCTTTGTGAGACTCTTCTGAGGACCTTCAGAGTTAGGCAATGTTGGGGACGCTGAGTTGCTATGGTATCACACCAAGTAAGGCAGCTTGGCTCGCACTCAGAGGATTTCAGCAGGACTTTGATAGGAAGTTGCTCTGTTTTTTGGCACACAGGCCATGGGAACATATGGCTAAGACTCTGTGTAAACATATTGGATAGCTGCAGATGATTGGTGTTATCCTGATGGAAGAAATGTTGATACACAGAAATACAGGGAATGGTTGTACCTGTTGCAAGATGAGCACTTTTCTGCATTAATCTGTGTAAAGTAGAACCAAACCTGTGTCTCTTCATCTTCTTCTGCCTCTTCCCCTTCCCAGTTACATTCATTTCCACTGCTCAAGTCCTTGTGCCTCAGGGAGATTTTCCGGCTCTTTTGCATAGGTGTAGTAATGGGAGCATTTAGTTCCTCCTTTTCCTTTGCACTTCCTCTCAGAGGCTCAGCTTTTCCCTGCAATTGCCCATCCCCACCAATCAGCATCTGATATTCCTGCCCATACTTGTCTTTCCGGGAGGTTCTTCCTTCTCTTTTCTCTCCCCACCTGCTCACATTCAGTCTGGGAAGTCCTGCATCTTTCCCGCTCTCTTTCCCTACAACAGTTTTTCTTTTCTTGACACTCCAGTTTTGATGGAAAGATTCATCTTGAAAGAGACTGATGGACCCTTCTCTTTATAGTGGATTGAAAAAGATCTAGCTAACATAACACTCTCATGTTTACATGCATACATATTTGGGCACCAAACTTTAGGAAGGTTTGGTTATTTTTGATCCTGATTCTATTTTCTCACGAAAAGCTTGTGTAAAAAAAATAATGTTTCGACTTGCCTTAAAAATTTCTTAAATGGGGAGTATAACTGAACATAAGTAATGCCTTATCATTAAATTGCCATTTTATTTTAAAAAAATTCAAAGTAAAATTTGAAATCTTCTTTTAAGCTCATATTCACTTCTCCCTCTCTACTTGTGTCTCATATGCACAAAATCCTGCAATCTGTTTTTCAAGCTCAGTATTGGGTTCAGCAAAAAAAAAGGTAACAGTGACGTTGAAGAATTTTTCATTATCTTTGAGATAACACAAGATTTTTTCCCTTGATCTTCCTAATTTTTAAGTCAAACCCAGATATTCCTCCAAAATTTAAGAGGTGATCTCAGAAATTGGAGTGCTTATTTGTGAGCTCATATAAAATCTTTTCTTCTCTTTCCTTTTCCCAGTTGGCCTCTTTCCTACAAGCAGAAAGCAATTCTTCAAGAGAAACAAACAACCCCTCCCCACACACCTTTTTAGTCAGATGCTCTATGCACTAATCTGAAAACAACACTTAATATGTGAGGATTTCTTCCTTCTCTGTTGAATTCACTACTCCTGTCACAGCAAAACCTGCAAACCAGTATGGTGAATAAAAACTTTGATTTATGGCCAAGTCAAAAAAATGCCTTTTTCAGTAGACCCACTCTGCAGGACTTTTGTTATAGAGGATAATTTAGTATTCAGAATTAATGTCACTGGGTTCTCCTCACTCGTGAAATCCTAACGTTGCTAAGAAGAGAGACAGATACCTCTTAGGTGAATACAGAAGAGCATGAGAAACCAGCTGGGACTGTGTGGGATTAAACTTGGCAATGGATAGGTTGTTTTGTTTTTCTCATTGGCTCAAGCTGTGATGCATGAAGAGTTGCCTTTTGGATCTGGTGCTGGGAGAAGAGGAGGTGAGCTGGCTGGTAGATGGAGGAGTGGGAAGATTGATGGTGGTAAGGGTCAGGTGCTGTTGAATGGTAAGTTGTCCTTCCCTTCCCTCATTTACATCTGTTGGAAATGACTGCAATATTTCATAGAAAGTAAATAAACTATGCAGCCTTATTTTGGGTGGAGCTTTGTGTATTAACAGGGATATGCTAGCTGAGACTTTCCACGTCCTGCTGCAATTGCTGTGGAAAGCCTCTCCTTTGCCGAGCCTTCTTCTGATCTGTTTAATGAGTGTTGTGCAGTCAATGAGTTCTGTCATGGTAAGCAACCAAAGTGTGCATCCATGTTATTGGTTTAGTTCAGGTCAGGACTGCTTTCCGTGTTCACCAGTGAGCACTTATCTGTGAGACCAAACTAGAGCTGGTCTGAAACAAACTCACTCAAAACGCATATGTGGATTTTGGGTCCATGCACAAGTTGTTTCATCCTACAGATCCACTTAAATTGTGCCACGTTATTTGCAAACATTGGTATAGCTTCAGTGACCAAGTGTGTACCTCATTGACTCAAAGTTGCCTGCTGCACTGCAGACAAATATTGCTTACAACAGTATAATTGCTTTGAGCAATGGCATCAATTGTGGTTACACTTCGTAATTATGCCTACATCTTATTTTTGCTCTTTGCTAGACAAAGCCCCAGAGTGTTGTGCCCCATCTAATGCTGGTACTGTGTTGTAAACCTGTCTCAGAGGCCCTCTGTCACTCAGATACATCAGGCATTAGCCTGAGCAGTGTTGTCCTGAGGATGACAACCCAAAGAGGAAGCCTGTTCACCACAGATCGGCTCGGGGAAGCCCAAGTCAAGATGCAGTAAGTGGTGCTGTTAGAGCCTGCGTTGAGCCCCTGCCACACTGACCGGTCGCACTCCCGGAAGCTCTCTGGAAACGCGCAGAGTCTGACACACAGCTCAGTAGTCACTGAGGCAATTTGTTCCTTATAACAGGGCAACCTGAGTGTCATTCTATGTACTTCAAAAAAATCCTACTGTTTTGCTGTAGACCGGATGGCTTCTGTAAAACTTGCGTTGTTAATCACTTTAAAGCCATCTCTCTAGAGCCTGTCACAGAATGGAACTATATATTATGGAGATATGTCAGACATAGCAAACTGACCCAAGAGAAGTAACGCTGTGTGCTTTCATCTGCAGTCCTCCCTGGAGTGCATATGGACAGAGGTGACCTAACCTCATGCAGCCAGTAAGACCATGGTTCGAGTGTGGGAGGCATTTTTTTAATGGGACATTAGATACATGGTTTTCCTGGAGTGTTGTTTCACCAAAACCTGTTACCTTCGGTATCCAAGACTTAATTTCCTTTTGGTACAGCTGTGGAGGGGAGGCCCTGTCCTGCTCTCCTGAGTTCTTTTTGTGGAGTTTCCTCCTCTGTGTAGTTTGGATAGTCGCATGATGGAAGCTAATTTAATGGTCAGTCTGTTACAGACAAGTGGCGAGAGGTAAGTGGCTGAGGGCAGGCTCAGGACACTTGAGGCACTGGCACTCAGACGAAGGGAACGACTTTTCTGTATGATGAAGGGAATGACTTTTCCGTATTTGATTAGGCTGTGCCAGTCTCCAGTGGCCACTTCTACAAGGAGCCTCCACTATCTGTTGTGGGGTAGTGAGATATGTTGCTGTGACTTCCATGTGCCAAAGGCAACCTCACTATCATCTTCAGCTATCTTTTTCTTTCGTTTAGGGGTCTGTGATGACTCTCTTTCTCCTCCCTGCCCAAAGGGAAGGCAAGGCCCTAGTCAGCCTGTTGATTACTTCCTGACAGGCGCTGATGAGGCCTTCCTATCTAGAGACACCCCCCTTCTCCTCAGATGCTCCTGCTAGACTCAGTCGATGGCAGCTCTGCTAAGAGCTTGTAGCACTATCCCTTTAACATAAACCTAGGGCTTTTTGAAGAAAATTGTTTGCACAGATACCACAAATGGGAATGTTTTGAAAGGGCAGCTTGATTATCGGGTTTGGGTAATACAGCCTCAGATCTGAGACTTGGGCTTGGTCAGAGACTGAGAACAAAAACAGTTCCTTGCAGAGTGTGCTGCCAGCGCCTGAACAGGAGACTCCTGCAGACACTTTCTTTGCTCATGAGTCTGTCTTTGTGCCCAGCTTGTGGGAAACAGGGTAGTGTGCCTACTTAAAGGATCTGCATGTGTGTGTTTGTGCACTTAAAGAGAAGGCAAAGGACAGTGAGAATGGGAATGGGGAGGGAGAACCTAGGTATTTGTTTTTCCCAAGTCCCATCCACTTTCTCAGAAGTCTAAACAAGGAAAAGAGGCAATAAACAGGCATTAAATAACACTTGGCTGGACGTGTTTCTGCTTTGTGCCTTATGGGTAAATGGGAGTATATTGGGGATATGGCATGGTTCCGTCTGTACTATGTGGTGTAAAACAAACATTCTCTCCTGGAAACAAGAGTTGCTTGTCTTTCACTTGCAAGCTTTTGTTCATTTGTTTGTTTGATCCCTATCATTTGGTACTTTCAGGCAAGAAAAATAGTTTTTCTTGGGTACCTTGTTCAAAGACCCGTCTGTAGAGACAACTCTGTAGTATTCAGTGAAGCGTGAAGAGCAGTCTCACCTGCAATCACTCAGACCTTACCTTTTCTTAGATGGTGAAATATTTACCCAAGGTCAAACTTCCTCCAGTACAAATGGAGCTAAAAACATAAGCTTTATTCTGTCTGAACAGGCAGGATTTCTTGAGATGTCACAGCATATAAATAATGAGAAGGAGTGTGTAGAATCAGGGGATGTCCTGAAGACTTATCCCTGCTCCAGACATGAGTATTTCCAAATCATCCAGGAACCAATTCTACTCCCAGTATTGAACAGCATCTTGGTGAGCAGATAGTCTTTGCAGAGGCAGTAGGGCCAGGAGTAAGGTATTGGGACAGATTCAACAAAGCCTTTGTACACGTACTTAACTTTAAATATATACACAGATTAATCAAGTTGAGAAGGCATCACTGATTATCTCGTTCAATCTTTTGCCAAAATTTTATCTATGAGTCTTATAACACATTCACAGGTTTCTCATGTCTATTCAGGAAAACATAAAAGAACATGCTTTCTTCAGAAGAGTGTGTACACATATGCTTAACTTTAGGGATGCATTTATTAAATGAAGCACTTATAGTGAGATGTATTCTGAAATGCCAGTAGGTAATTCTGCGCAACTGTCAGAGGTGATTGGTCTTCATGAGTCTGCTTCTGGAAATGGGGTACCACAGATTTAGAGTATCTGTTTCTCTCCATTGACTCTGGAAGGGGGCAGAGGTCATAAACTATGCATCGTGATTACATGTCTAATGTAGATCTGTGTCATTGCCCTCTTTCTGTTGAATAATTTTTTCGTATCTGTAAGATGCAAAGTCTTACAAGTTTAATCCTAGAAGTCCATATAATACCTAGTGTTAGTGTAGGAAGCAAACCTACCTAAACCAGCTCTGCCAGTGGTTCCCTGCTGCAGGGACCTTCCAGTCCCCGCAACTCGCCCATCCCTATGGTCCCCACATCCATTTCTGCCATTTCCCCTCCAATGCTAATGGCCAAAGAAAATAATGAGTTAGAGACTCACTCTTCTCTCTGCTTTATATTCCCACTTCATTTTCTCTCTAAAGCTTTTCTTGGTTTGTTGTCTTTTCTAAAGAAAGCTCCCTAGGGTTTATCTCTTTTGTGCAGCTGCACAACAGTCAGGAATGGTGATTTGTGAAATGCCATAGACATAATCTGTCGACAGGAGGTCATTTTTTTGGTGTTCCTACCAGACTACAGTTTCTGGGACATGGCTGAGAAACTCGAGGGAATTCAGAAGAGAGCTGTACGTATGATCAGCGCTTGCTTAGGAGTGTTGGAATATAAAACTTCCAAAGGAGAACTAGAAGAACGGAGATGTGTTCAGCCTTAAAGCAAAAGCATGGGTGAAGGTGCACAGGTGAGGGAAAGGCATAGCTGCTCTCTATTAATAAGCTAAAGAGATTTTCCAAAGGATGCAGTGTGCTTGTTCTCATTACTTAGTGAAGGTAGAGCAAGGAATAAAAAACCTCAATTACAGCAGAGGAAATGTAGCTTAAATTTTAGGAAAAACCTGGCAGCTTTGTAGTTATTGGTGGTACAAGCCATTGAATCTTCCTGGATGCGATGTGCAAGGTGAGACAAAATACCCTGTGAGGCAGAGCCAAAGAAGAAATATTAAAGTCCATCCTACAAGGATGGGGAATAGACGAGTGAGTCCAGCAGAGTGCTGTGTCAGCTGACATGAGGATGATGTATTGCTCATCAACGGGTTTGTTCATCAGGAGATCAGCAGGGAAACAGAGGTGGCCAAACAGGAACTAATGGTACAGATTGTGACTCATATTTATGGTCCCACTTGATTAGTGAGTGAATCTCTTTAGAATTGGGGATAGCTCCAAATAGCACTGAGCTGGGCATGGGAGAGAGAGAGAAAAGAGAGGCAGCTATGAGAAGTAAGGCTGTCAAGAGAGAAGGTGTGGGATTGTCAAAGACCCCACAGACTACATCTGTGCTGTCACGTTAATTTGAGGTTTGAGTTTGCACTCAGACACTCCAGGCTGTCTGCCTACTGGCCCAGCCTTTCACTCCAGTCTGGGATGAGTCTACTGGATTCTTAGGCAGCAGTGTCTGGGCACAGTGAGGGATATGCTGGTTTACAGCAAACCTCTCTCCGTGAAGCACTGCAGGTGCAACCAGCTCAGCCCTGGGTGCAGAAAATTGTAGAACACGACCAGGCACAGCTAGCTAAGACGTATGGAAATAGCTCAAGTTATTAGGAACACAAATTCACCTTTGCAAAGGGGTGTGTGTTCCCTAATCACTTTGGTGTATTCCTCCCTCCTCCAAAAATCAATAGAAGAAAGAAAGAGGGAGATCTATGCAGAGAAGACAGAAAGATGTAAGGATGTTGGACTGGAAGGGTGATCTAGGGAAGAAATAACTAAAATAACTTCAAAAGCTAGGAGAGTGAAATGGAGTTAAATACATTAAACAGGGGTTGGAAAAGAAAAACATTTTGAGAAAAGGTAGGGTTGGCAATAGGAAAAAATGTAGGCAAAAAAGAGGACAAAGTGGAAAGATTTTTTTTAAGTGGTGAAGGAAATGAGAGTAAGATAATACACTGTGGATGTAGTCATGCTAAGCATAAGGAGCAGGATGATGAATGTGGCCCCATGGTTAGATAACAGAAGAAAACGCTCTGTATAGACTTACACAGTATCCTGTTTGTGAGAAGTGAACGTGAGCAATTGCTGCTAGGGATTTTTAGAATGAAAATGGTAATTTTATTTTGAACAATAGAAAGGTCTAATTCAAAATTACTATACAATAAGTAGAAATTGCATCAATGTATGAAAAATGAAGTCATCCAGTACTATCACAGTGTCTCCTTTCTGCCTGTTTTGCAGCCCTCCCCCCTTTTTTTCAGTTCTTATTCCAAAATTAAGTGTAGGGTCAATCTTTTTTTCCTTAGCAATTGCATCAGCCATAGGAATGTATCACGTGGTAAGTGAAAGAGTATGAATAATTCAGAACAAAATTTTGAATCATTTAAAAAGCAGAAGCTTCACATTTCATTGTTAACCTGTTCCCATATAACATGAAATCTACAAAAATCACATTGCAGTTTCTGGAGCAAAACCATTTCAAGTATTTGAAAATATTCTTGCATTCATTTCATTCTGTCCAAAGAATATTCAAAACTCAGAGTTTTCCAAAACTGTATTTCATGTTTCATGAAAAATTCAGAAGATAATTAGATAATTAAATACTGGGTACGTGCTGCCTAAACAGGAAACACCATACATATTTCCAGAAAGTATTGTGGCCATAAAATGTAATCACCTTTGCCTCTAAGGTTGATGGAAAATGTAACACTTAGTTAACCAAAACCGACTGTATTAGGGAATTAACATGATCTCCTGCTATCATTATCATGCATATATATGCTACCATCATTGCTCATTAGTGTGGATTTTTGGCTCGTGTAATACCAGCATGACTAGAAAATAGCCTTTGACTGGGCCTAGGCCAAAAAGCTTAGCAACAAAAACACAGTGAGAAAAGCCAGTGCAATACAGAGAAGATTTTTTTTCCTAGTGATAAGAGCAGGAGATTGGAGTGAGGAGTTTTACAATTTGTTCCCCAGTTTAGTGACTGATTCAGTGTGTGACCTTTCAAGAGGAACTTTATCCTCTCCTGTCTGAAGGTTCATGCCTCATTTTCCTCATCTGTGAAATAACAATAGCAAGACCGAATCACTTTGCAGCTGAGGTTGTGAGTGACTAAATTACACAGCATTTCTAAAGCACACTGAGACCCTCCAGCAAAAAATTGCTACAGGGAAGGCAAATGCGATGCTGATCACCTCACATGCATGCATCATGATTAATGAGTCTCAGGCAGTTGTTCAGGGCAGTGAAGCCACTGGTTATGATGGCATTAATACGCCTTTGCATTGCTCTGACCGCAGTATTAGCACGCGCGTTCCGTAGGAGGTATCAGGGCTGCACCCTCCAGGGATGGTTGGGGGTATCCTACCATTCAGTTCCCGCCCTGTTGATCTCTTCCCACCAGCACTCTGTCGGCTCACCGAGGCTCTGGGCCGCTGGCATGCAGGCGTAGTTCCACAGTCTGTCGGAACCTTCCTTCTTGCTGAAAACACTCCTGACAGCCACAATCACCTGCCCATGCGGGCACTGGAAGTTGAAACCCTGGCGGTACACGTTAACCCATTCATCATTATCTCCGTAGTTATAGGGGCCATAGTAATAGTCACCATACTGGCCCCACGCCACGTTCACCAGAGGCAGGAATACACAGAGAAGGATGAGGTCCATCCTGAGGATGTTCCTGGCTTAGAAATGCCCCACTGGTTTGTTGGGCTGGCCCTTTTATATTGCCTCTAACATTTGGCTTCCAGATGTTATGCTTCCAGATCCAAGTGCAATGTGTCATTGCTTAGCAAACCTTCTCTGAGTTACAGACACGTCCAATTACTTTTAAGGTGGAATTCTGCAAGTACAGTAAGTCTGCAGGCCTTAAGAGCAGGGTCTTCCTACCAGCACAAACCATCTGTGATTCTTTGCTGCAGAGCTACTGTATAGAGCAAGATACACATTGTAGTACAACTGTCACAGACATCCCACGTTTATCCTCAAGACAGCAGTTAAGTTTGAAAACTACTTTATTTGAAATTAAAGGTCTATTTGAAGTTGCCGTTTTCCATCATTAGTAACCTGCAACAAAATGTGATCATGTGTGTGTCTTCCCACCCTCTTTTCCCTAAATACGTATGACATGACTCTGCCAGTCCCTAGAAAGAAGGGAATTGGGCAAGGTGGGGGAATTCACTGCTCCTGTTGTAAAAAATCCTTTAGACATTTTGGTTTGGTTTGGTTGGAGGGGAGGTGGAGCCAGAATAATTGAGACTCAGGCTTGGCATGGAAACAGCCCACCCTGAGAAGCAGGGCATTGGCTTCTTCCATGCAGAACTGATTTTGCTATGACTGTGTGAGCACTGCAAACCTGTGGGCTTGGCAGATGTTTTAATGTGAGGATAAAGCACATAAGCAAGTTACGATGAGATAAGCTTCATGTGTCACCATAGCCTATTGAAATCTTTGAGCAAGGTCCTTTAAGCTACCTTGCATTTATCATGGGCTAGAAATGTGGGGCTACTGCTGAGGGACTGCTGTGCTGCAAATTCAAAACCTGGCTTGCCACTTGGAAATGTGTTTATGTGCCACATCCTCAGAAAATTTCTTTGTAAGGAAACCACCCTATTCAGGAAAGGGTAGAACAGTGTGCTTTACTTAACTGTGTGCTTGACCCATAGGAAACTGTGGGACTTGAGCATGTTTTAATAAGTAAGACAGTCCAAAGTCAATCTAACAGTCTACATAGGCATATGTTGCCTATGCTCTGTTACTAGTGAAATGTGTGACCCTTGGATTGGCTCCAGATTCAGATCCTGTCTCTTCCAGTGAAATCATTGCAAAGGATCCAGAGACTGTTTCTTGCTGCAAGTTTCTCCTCCACTTTTTTCACTACCTCTCTTCCCCATTTGGGCCATGCACCAAAAAAAAAAAGGAAAAAAAAAAAAAGTGTATGAGCTTTTATTATGTTGCTGATACTATCAGAAAGAAGATCTGTGATGGGTAACGGTGGATTTACTCTTCTCTAGGGATCTCTAAACCCCTCATGCCTGGTCATTGCTTTGCAGGAGCATAAGCACCCCAGGAGGCAGGTGCCTTTACTAAACAGACCCAGATCTCAAAAGTTGCCTTCAGCCTCATCAACCACACACTTTTGTGCCTTAGGTAGTGGCATTTTTTGTAACAGAGCCTTGTTTGACAAAACTGTAAGTGGAGGTTGAGCTCTTTGCCAGGAGCACCGTGCAGCAATATCTCAGTTGTCCATGTTCACAGCCAGTGCAGATCCACATGAACCTGGCAGCTGAGAGTTGCTGATCGAGCTCAGTGCCTCACCTCCAGCTGTGGCAGCCCCAGATGCGTGGGGAAGAGGGCTATGGAGACAGCACAGAACAGCCCTTTCTTTGGAGCTGCTCTCCTCTAGATCTTAGGTAACAGTAGGGGACACAGGTAGCCAAAGTCTGAAGAGAGAGATTAAAAACCCCGTAGTTTTCTGATGGGCACCAGAGTGCAGACTTGAACTTTACATGAGTTTTTCAGCTAACTCAGTAGTGTATGTTTTTTCCCTCTTACTTCCTTAGACACGTAGTCAACATCTGGGAGCACTGGACACTGCTGTATCTGCCTGAGAGGCATTCTGGAAGACGTTTTAGCAGGAAGCACCACATTATTGTATATATATGATCCTCACCTCACATAACCTTTTACAAGCACCATTCCTTGGAAGGAAATCCTCACATAACCCACACAAAATCAGGGGCAAGAGGGGATGAGAAGGGGGAAGACAGCTCTGTGGAGAGTAGGGTGGTCTGCCTACCTTTAACACGTGCTTCGAGGTGTCTGTTGTCACTTCCTACATACAGTTGACCCTGCCTGATCCCTGTTAGTGGATAGGGTGGCACTTCCATGCTGCACTGTGATCAAGAAGTGGTTTGGCTGGGGGAAAAAGCTGTACAGGAAAGACAGTGAACACAAGAGATGTGGAACTCAAATTCCCTGTAGCAGTTGTGGCAGTACAGACATGTCCTGACCAGGCACTGCCTGAAAATCTACAGTTCTATGTTTCTGTATTCAGTGCTTTCTGGGAACATTTAATATTAAATTTCATGCTTCATTCTGATGCTGAATAAAAACAGAAGAGAGCAGAATTTCTTACAGAAGGGATATGATGTTTTTTAGTCACCTTGGAGAAGGGTGGTATTTGTGAGTGGGAGGAACTGTGATTTGAAAATTCCTGTAGAGGTTAAAAAAAGAGCATAGTGTACATACATGAATTTTGCTTCTGAGTAATGCTCATTCAGCTCTACAGTTCACAGCTGCTTGGTTTCATGGAGAAAAGCTGAGGCTACATGCGACTTGCTTTGCTAACATTTCACACCATTGCTCCAACCCAGATAATTCCACTGATGTTGCCAGTGCTGAGAGTTGCAATTTTAGCTGTGTTTCCATTGACTCACTGGCATGTTAATCACTATGCCTTGTTCTGTTCTGACCAGTGAATCAAACATAGCAGTTCAAAAGCCACTGGCTAGAAGAGGTGCAAGCTAGTCTGCAGCTTGGTGACTTTGGTTGGCTTCAGCTAGAGTTTGCACTAGAAGAAAATGATATTTAAAAACCAGTCCTGCTCTGAAATTACTTACGCTTTCATTTGACTTTAAAAGCATCAGCTGCATGCCTTGCACATCCAATCTTTGGAAAAGCAGAAAGTGTCAATGAAATAGCAAATATGAGGTGGTAGGGCCAACCTTTCATTATCAGTTCCTTGCCATGCAATCTATTACATTGGCTGGTAATTTTATTCCCTATAAGTTCTTAGAAATACTTCTTTTAATTCATGCAAACAAGTATTTAATTTCTGTCTTGCCCAATGAGAGTGGATGAAAGTGATTATTCTTGATACTCCCTCCCCCCCCCCCCCCCCCCCCCCCCCCCCCCCCCCCCCGTAACNCCCCCCAGCCTAACTTCGAAGTTAGTTCTGCTTTAAGCACAGTTTGGACTAGAGGCCTTAGGAGAGATGTCCCTTCCAATCTGAATTATTCTGTGTTTCTCTCCTGCTGCAGATACTAGATGCAGCATTACTTAGCGCTGCGGTGCTTTGGAACCATTAGGAGAAATGCTGCAGTGTTCTCTAACCGTGCCATGTTACAGCCATGAAATGCAGAGAGATTGCAGTGCTTTGAACTAAAATCATAGGCACAGTAGTACTATTCAAATGAATAACAGTAGCCAGCTTAATGGGTTTTATTTCAGCTCCCAAGCTCTATACTAAAATAGGGGAAGGAACGGAAAAGCTTTATTTATTATTTGGCAAACACAGAGACACTAGAGCTGCAATGAGAATAGCAAGGGTTCAGACTTGGTCAGTGACAGGTACAACTGGACCTGTGCCTACAAAACTGGGTTGCATGAAAGTAATGTCATCTGGTTTTATTTGAGTAGCCATGTTGCTGATGTTCCTGCGTCTGCAAAGGTCTGACTCATGGGCAAGCAGTTTTTTGCCCCACTGTGAGGGCAGAAGGAACATATAAGGGTGTTATCTCACAGCACTTCATCCTTTAGATGCACAAGAGTGATTCCATCCCATATTACTCAGGACTTAGTCAGACGTGAAGCTTTGCATTTTGTGCTGGTGAAGGAGGCTGAGTATGTATTCCCTGAGCACTGAAGTCCTCTGTACACAAAACAGGTATGGCAGAAGCAGTGGCAGTAGCAGCAGCACTGTATGTGTACTTGCAAGCTAATGCAACTGCATCATGGAATTTCACAGCGAGAAGAAAGTGTTTTTCATGTCAGCTCATTGCATCAGTGAGGTCGCACATTTTGAACACATTTTCCCTATTTTCTTGCACACTGTTTCAGAGTGATGCTGGCAGTTCTGATAAAGCAGAGTGGCTTGGATGAGTCAGGGAGGCTGCATGATCTGGGAGCTGTAAATTGAATTCAATTACCGATTACTTTTCTGTACCATCTTTGCAGCATGACTTTTTTTTTTTCTTATAAGCTTCCTGCATTGTCAGTTTTTATAAAAGTGTGAGGGTTTGGCATGCCTTTATTATGTTTTTGAAATAAGGTTACAGAAGCCTTGGTAATGTGGAGAAGGATGAAGCTGCTAGAAAGCTGTGCTTCACAAGGGACAAAGACTATGCTTGTCAACCTTTTAGCTCAAAGTTATTGCCTTCTTTCACAGTAATGTATATGGTGAAGGCTAGAGTTCATTTGTCAAGGCTTCCTACTGCTCATGATGTTTTTTCTAGCATCTTTCACTTGATGTTCTCAAAGTACTTTGATTAAGTTCAATCACCTTCCTGAAAAGTAGGAAAGGTTAAAACCCCCTTATTTTACACGGTAAGTCCAGTGATCTGCCCAATGTTGACCAGTACCTCAGAGCTAGAAACAGATCTAAAACTCCAGCATCTACACTGTCAGCATCAGACTCCACCCTGGGAAAGCACAGCTTTTCCCAACTACATCTTCCTGCTGCTTCCCTACAGAGACGCTGGTTCAGCTTCTACTTTGTGTAGCTCTTTCTTTGTGAAAGAGAAGCTACTACTTAAGATCTTGTGATACTAGACTATATTCCAAAGCTCTTTTCTCTTTGGAAGTAGCTGTAGAAAATTCTGATACAACACTGCCTGGAATATTGCTGCGGAGAAAAAAAGTGCTAGCTGCAGTGCTGTTTTTCCAAGGTTATCATAAGCCTCTTGGATTACTTTTGTAATAGCTTCCTGCCTGCATGTGTAGTATTAAATCATGGTTTAAGTAGCAGAAGCAAACTGTAAATACAAAACTTAAGTCATAAAGTCTCTGAGGAAAGGGTAAGGAAGCTGCACTGAAACATTAGTAAAACAACAACTGAAACAAATTTTCCTGGTCTGGGCAACCAGCTAGATGCCATGATAAATCTTTTCCACCTGCAACTCTGAAATCTAATATTTTGAAAATGTAGTTTTCAAGTAATTGGTGAACAACTAATCACCATTCCTAGATCAGATTACCCCCAAAAACTGGGTACAAAAGTGACAGTCACAAACCTTGGTGACAAACCTTTCCCTGCTTACACAAAGCTTTGAGCAGCGAAAAGTTGGAGAGAGGAAGAGAGCTAAATTGTGAAAGGGGAGATATCCTTATCAACTGCAGGGTTTGTGCAGACGTCCTAGAATGTCTACAGAGAATATTCTGCCATTAAGTAACCCAGGAGCCTATTGCCATCATTACTGACTTCCACAGTTCTCTCCCCAGAAATAATTTCAAGTAGATTTACTAGGGGATATTTAACCAGTTCTGATACAGCCATTTCTCAAATCTGGGCATGAGGAACTGTGTAACCTGACTATTACATATAGTAACAAGTCATGCACAGCTTCTGAACAGAAAATGATGCATTTTTTGTTCACTGGTAGTGAAGTTAGATGATTTCTGCTCTTTCATCTCCTGCATGGTTTAATCATAGTAATACAGGCTTTTTCAGAGCACTGATATAACTGTTCCTCCCCACTCTGCGCATCAGGCTGTAAAAGTTGCCCTGGTCTGGTAACTCTTACCATTTGTGCTAATAAATTCATTCCCTAAAGTTGTTGCAAATGACAGTTGTTGCAATTACAGTGACTCTTCCAGGATCATTACAATGAGGAAAAGCCAGTTTGGTGAGTGTTTGCAATTGCAGTTTCAAATGTCAGGACAGGACATGGTATTTTTCCAATTACATGTCACTGCTAAAAGCTGGGTGTTTTTTTCCTAGTACTCTTTGCTAAAAAAGGTTTTTCTTATGCTGTAGCTGTTGTTACCACTATTGCATTTAGCATGCATGCTTAAAATCTGTAACAGGTCTCTAGCTACAGTCCTGTATTAAGCCTAGTCAGGCAGGGTGCAGTTTTTGAAGGTGAAGCTGCCAAAAATAAAAGAAAAAAGCCTCAAAGCTACAGGAAATTCAGGTGGTATTGGTTCAGAAGAGAGCCAAATGCTTTTGACTGAGTCAGTGCTGAACCTCCTCACAGATTTAGCAGGCAGCATTTTACCAGGACCTTTTTATACATGAGCTGAGTAACTGAATCCCCCTTTTCATCAAAGATCTCCTCATCTCTTTTTAATATAATAGCTTTATATTTAGTCTTTGGGCTAAATTCAAGCTTGGCTGTCTCTGTGCTGTCTAGAAGTTGGTGGTTCCTACTTAATATAGCTGGAGAGCTTTCTTGGAAGAGCAGTTATCGCCAGATCATTAGAGGCAGAAATGCTCTAAAACTTTGTATGACTCTTTCAGAAAGAGATTTCTCCTCCAGTGGGCTCGTTGGACATTTGAGTGAAATTGGTACTAAACCTGATGCATAAGGAGTTTTGAATAGATCTATGAAAAATTACCTTCTCCCTCTCTCAACTTGTTTTAAGTTTGACCTCAAAATGTGTAGCTTCAGCTGATTCTTGAAGCAGTGAGAAAGTCTGTTGTGATAAAATGGGTAGGAAAAATGTTAACTTCTAATGCAGAAGAAGTTAGAAAAAGCAGTCAAAGTATTTTTGAGGTATGCTTCATAATCTGATGAGAGACACAAAAGAGGTGCAAGTTCTATTTTGTTTGTTTTGTAAGTCCCACACAAAGCTTGTTTCCATGTATGGCTCAGTTACCTTTTCTTTCAGTTTAATCCATGGGAAACTTTTTAGACAAGGCCACAGCAGCCAGCTGTAACATTTTCAGAATCCATGGACTACTGACCTGGGGCTTAATATGGCCACCCTTTTCCAGGGGTATGACTGTAGCCGTCCAACTGAACGGCATTAAGAGGTCAGTCAGCTGTGGTCCTTGTCGTGGAAACCAGCCATTGTGGATGGTGAGCAGGTTTCTTCTTCACAGACTTTTGGTATCATTAGGAAGTTCTCACATGGCTTTCTCCAGCATAGACCATGACCTCCAGATCATAACTTCGCTGTGGAATGCTGGAGGGGAAAATCTGAACTAATCACTCATAATAACTCTGCGCAGACCCACAGGGTAAGTCTGAGGTCAGGGCTGAATTTGTCTTTGATGTGAGAATGGCAGTAGCTGTAATTCGCTTGCTAGTCATGGGAATGGGACTGAGCCAAAACGAGTTTTCTCTGAGCTAGTTAAGGGTGAGAATGTCTTAGGAGTGTCTCAGTTTTCCACACAAAGGACCCTACCTCTGCATGATCATTCAGGCCAGTGCAAAGCAAATGCTGAGTAGGAAGACTCAGAGCTTGTGGTGTTTTACACCGGTTTTGTACTTTCTTCGTGCAGGCTTCTTTGTGTCAAAATCTTAAGAGCTCAGAATGATATTGCCTTAACAGTCACCAAAGCCAGGTGCTATCTGGCAGCCCATGTTATGTGGGAAATGAAAAGAGATACTTAGTTGGCCCCTCTTGGCCATATGGTTTGTGAATTTGGATAGCTGGAGTGACAGTGCAGCCATTGAAATGCAGCTCCCGGCCCAGCTCCCGGTGCCCTCCGTCCATTTGCATTCTAGTCATGAGAATGATTTCTCTTTACTTTTTCGCTTTTGTGGTGCTGCAGATGGTGGGGGGAAGAAGGAGGGAGAGAGAGAAAATTTGGGGAAAGGGCTTCTGCGTCCTGTCACTATAATTGATTGCAATCTGACCCTCTGGATTTTCAGCCCCGCTCAGCCATCCACTACTCCTCATGTGACTGTCACCTCACATTATTGTAATTAGCAACTGCCAGCCCCAGAGATTTGATGGTGGAAATGAAAAAGTCTGAGAAGCTCTCTGTCAATTTAAAATTAACCCTGTCACTGCAGAACAGGTTGTCCTGCTCCAGAAGTAGCTCCTTAGCATTAGCACTGAGACAATCCCATGCTCCTGCTGCTATAATCCAGCTCCCTTGTCCCACCCTGCTTTGTTCTCCATGTGTCCTCCCAGCTCCCAGGGCTGCTTCACCCTCCTTTCTCCCCACATGCCACCCCTCTTTGCTGGCTATGAGAAGCGAAGCTGCTAATGAGAGCGCTTAAGCTGATAGTACCAGGGTCCATGTGGGTGGGTGATAAACGTGGCTTTCCGTGGCTGTGTCAAATGAAGTCTGTCTGCCCAGCCTCAGGAAAGACCCTGCTGCTCTGTGCGCATCTCTCTTCTTCCCCTCCACCTGGGACATCTCCTCCCCCTGTGTGAGCACCGCGGAGTACAAAACCACCTGGGTCCCTGCCCATTTATGTGGCCATCGGTTCATGCCGCTAAGACTGGCCATCTTTACTGCTGTGGGTACCTCAGCCAGGTGGATGAAAGCTAGGTCAGATCTGCCTCCTCGTGCTGCAAATTCCTCACCTTTGTAAAGGGATTATAGACTTTCTCCAAGTGTGACTGGCAACTCCTGTTGTCAAAGCCCTCGTTACACGGCATTTACAAATCTTGCTTCATTATCTTGTACGCAGGGGGTGGCTGGAGGTCATCCTTGTTGCTACTCTGGCTAATTAGGAGCAACTCTTGCTCACCTGCTGTGCAGAGGTGACAGCACAGTGACAGCTCAAAGGAAGGGTGCCTTCCCCCAGGAAATATCTGGGGATTCAAATAAAAAATTGAAATATGGAGAGTGCAACACTATCTGACACCCAGTCTCTGTAGTCATTGTATCTGTTCAAAGAAATAGAGCGCAGTCAGGGAACAAAGATCCTGATAGTCCTGTAGTTCAGCTGGGTGATGAACTATTTCAGTGCATGTTACAGACAGGTTTGACACTGCCCTGGCTCATATACCACTCTGGTAGAGGTCGTGTAAAACCAAAAATATATTTGCTTGACCTATTCTGCACTCTCCTGTATATGTACAGGTTTTTTCACTCCCAAATTCATAAAAGCAGGTACCCCTAGTCCTTTAGGATAAGGCCATACCCTTTTTTGCAGTAGTTCCACGCTGCCATAGTTAGTTCTAATCCATGATGTGCTTTCCCCCCCCCTGTTGTTACAAGCAGTTATAACAATCACTATTGCTTCAAATCGCCTGTTTCTTGGTTCAGCTTCTCTGTGGGGCTGAGGCAGATCAGCTCCTCCTCATCACCACAGGAAGCATAACTGAGAGCCCCTGAGACATGATTTCAGTATCTAGTCTTTACATGCTTGAGCTATGAAGTTCCTGAGCCTGCTCTCAGCTTTCAAACATGCGGATTTGCCTTTGCACCACACAGCTTATGCCTTATGCCCATCCACATGGCCGGCCGTTTTTGGAAGAGCACTTTTGTATTTTGTTGGTGTGCCTGACATCATGCTAGATCCCAGCAGTAACTATGTTCACAAAGAAGCAGGAAAATGCCTACATAGCTATTACTGCGTTTAGCTTTTCTAATCACATCAAATTCTGATGGCTTGTCAACTACATCCACAGAATAATGCATCCTTTCCTTTTCTTTGTGCTGTGCTCTGGGTTATTTTATTGCATTGAGAGCTCCAACAGCTTTATTAGGGCAGCAGACTCCCTGTTTCTCTTCTCACCTTCAGCATATTTACAGCCACTGCTCATCATCAGAGAACACTGTGAGTCTGTGGAAGAGTAGCCTTGAGAGTGCATAAGCTTGGTGTTATTATTTGCTTCATATGGATAAATGAAGAGAAAATAGTTGCCAGTAAATACAGATAGACATGGGAAGAAGGAAGAAGAATCAGCAGAAGTCTAAAACATCTCTGGAAACAAAGTTATGTGTTTGGATTGTTCATAAGGTGAGTCATTAGAAAAGCAGGCATGACAGGCACTAGTGGAATAGTTTGTGCTTGTATTTTGTGACTGCCTTCAAGGGAATATGTCATGATTAAGAGAAATTTATGCTCATTACTGAAATGCCTGGCTGAATTTTACGTCCATGCAGCACAATCCAAAGTGTCAGCACCCATTGGTTCTGGAGCTTATGATTTAAGCTAACTAGAAATGTGTGGCTAAGTCTTGCACTACTAGGTTAAGATGCCTGTGTAGCTGTACCCAGTCACATTATCTGGTGCAGCATGGAAAATGGAAGGGTTTGTCTTCAGTAGCTGTGAAATACTTGGCACCAGCTGAAGGAAATAAGGGCCAGAAGTCACTGTTCTACTAACCATGGGCAGCAACACTGCACCTTCCTCATGTTGCAGTGGACACAGCATAGTTCAGGTTGGAAGGCACCTGTGGAGGTTTCTGGTTCAACCTCTTGTTCAAATCAGGGTTGGCTGAAGATCTGACCACGTTGCTCACAGCTTTATTCAGTCTTGAAAACCTCTAAGGATGGAGAATGCACAACCTCTCATTTTTCCACCCGCAAAGAGAAAGTATAAGATAGAGTACATGGCAATGTAGTATCTTTGTGAGCAGAGGAACTTGGTAACAGAATCAAAGCTGCTGTTATTCTGTTACTTGTGCACTCCTCTGCTCTGTAGCTCTCTTTATCACTATCCCCTTCAAGGTGTTATATTGAAAACAGTATATTTTTCACTTTAGGAGGCATGTCCTGCCTCTGAGACCTTAGACTACTTAGCACACAGACGCAGATGCATGCCACACATGCAGTGAAAGTCAAAGACTGTTTCTCAGCCTGTATTAGACACATTTGCCAGCTCTCACCTGGTTATTTTTATGAAGGATGCAAAACCCAGCAGCTAGAAAAAGCACATCAATGTTCTTTTATGTCAGCAATGGGCTAGACCAATTGCCTGGGGAACTATCACTGTCCCTAGCCCAGTAGTGCTGCAACCCTCCAGATGTCCTGGCAACCTTGTACCCAATTAAAGGACTGTGCTAACTGCTTGAAACCCTTTTTATATCTTCCTTCCAACAATATTTTTGTGTATTTAAACCTAAGCTTCAGGATATCAGTGGTTCAGTGGGAGGTGCTGGTTTAGTAAATCCTGGAGTCCTGGGTTAATAAATCCTGACACGCTGGGTTGAGTCACAACACAAGCTGGCTCTGCCACTAGACTGTTCTGTATCCTTTAGCAAATTACTTTGCCTCTTCATGTTCCTGTTTGGCCTTCTGCTCATTTTTAGTCTTTCTGGCCTGATGCTGTAAGCTCAGTTATTACATTACTGGCTCTTACTGTGGTTTTGACAATCAATGTCTTGCAACCCCAAGCAAATGTCCATATTCCCCAGCTATTAACTGTTTCTTGCTTCTTGCTCTCTGTGTTTTTACAGGAAAACTCACAAAAGTCTCTGTCTTGTCCTATTGTGGAAGAAGGTGGGGAAAAAACCTTCCAACTATTCAGCAGAAAACGAAAAATTGTTTCTTATCCAGCAGTTGTAATAACTACTATGAGCCTGTCTCTGTAGATATATGATTACCTGTCATAAAATGAGTTTGACATTTACAGCTGCTTTTATTTCTTCCAAGAGCCTTGTCTCTTTTTTCCCACTTAAAGTGCTGTTGTACTCTGAAAATTGTTGTTAATATTGGCACCATGAGGGCTCCATATTTCTTATGTCAAATCTATTCAGAGCACAAATGTGTGGATTGACAGCAAGAAACTCCCTAGCTATTGTGGCCTTTGGATCATGGTGGAAAAGGACTTGGCTGACTCAAAACCCTGCAAACCTGGATCTCAGAGTCTGCCTGAACTGTGCAGAGGTGATGGAGGGCTATGAAGGAGAGCATGACGCACAGTACCAGGAATAGGCTGTGCAAGAAAAGCAGAGACAGCAGGCTTCTCTCCCTTGTCCCGCTCTTGCTGCTATAGAGGATTTATGACGTTGTAACAGGCTTTGCCGTGAGTTGAATATGAATAGCATTTCTCCCGGCCTGTAGTACAATCAGCAGTTTTGCTGCATTGACTTCATGGTTTTGCTTCAGTACTCCAGGGAGCTGACTGGCAGAGTCCAAAGCTGCATGCTAAGATGCCTGCAGCACTGCAGGCAAAATAATGCCCAAGCTGCAGGAATAAGGAAATAAGGTACCTTGTAAGTGCCCTTCACTTAGGTAGAGATTCCCTGGGGAACAACGAAAAAACTGGAGAGGGTATTACCAAAATTTCCTTCTTTACTCTCATCCACTGCAGAGAAAATAATTTGCATATAGTTACTGCTCTAGCAATTGCCTGTTACAGTCTCTGCCCTCCACAGCAGAGAACTGCTGGCTGCCTTCATACACAACGGACAGATCCAGATTCCCATAAACATGAGGCTGGGATGATGGGATCACTTATCACTTCACCAAGATGAAACCTAACTAGAAAAAGCAATTTCATTGCAGTATGTACATCTCTTACCAGCTTACTCTATCCGTTGTTGTCTCTTGCTTACAGTCTAAATATGAGACTCTCGAGCAAGGATCATTAGGTGTTCACAGTGCTGAACACAATGGGATCACGATCTTCCTTCATTAATCGCTGTCACCATCACATCAGCATTCATTTGTTTACACGGTTTGTTCTTTTAGTAGGAAGCTCTGCTGGGAACCATATTGGTAATAAGGAAAGAGCTCTGCTTTTCTTAGCCATGCCTCCTTTTAAGAATATAAATGGCTTAGCTCTTTATGGCACCCAAAATGACATTTTTCCACAGATGCCAGAGATTATTTTCTGAGTTGGGTTTTTTCTTTTATGCCTATCTGATGCTTTTTTACACTGTAATGTTTTATGGTTTTCTACCACTTTCCGTTCAAGGATCTTAAGGCATTTATATCTATGAGGTACAGAAATGTTATATCTATTTTACATGGGAAACTGAGGAAAAGCATGGTAAGGTTTACTTTTGATCAAGGTCATGCACTGAGTTTATAGCAAAACTGGCAATTTAAAAAAACAGGTCACCACCATTTCTTTCCCTGTTTCTAGCCATTCCCTTCCTTTGTGCCTAATCCCCCTCTCTTCTTCTTTTCCTTCTACTATTTTGCCAGTGTCTTATCCTCTCTTTCAGCAGGTCTTAACCCTAAAAGTGGGGTTTGTTTTCTAGATTTGTGAGTCTGGAGCTGATGCTCAGCCACTCCTTTCACGTATGCATATGCCATGCAGCACTCGCACACTGCCAGTCCTGCTTCTCTTTTACATGCTAACAACTAGAAATTTCCATAGCAAACTCCCAGCTATTTCAGGGACCTTGGGCACTGGCAGCGATTCTCATCTCTCCTGCTTTTTTCCTGTGACCCATTACAGTGCTGACATTTAACTTTGTATTATAGGCCATTAGTATTTTGCTTTATAAATAGGTCATTCTGAAATGTGGTGGATCCTGCAGTGTGTGTAGACTTGGAGAACAGTGTTCCCTGGGCTGTTCTGGACTCAGTATCTGCCGTATGACTATCTGCAGTAGTATGTGAGGTGAGGGCCATCTTTTCCCAGCCTGTATTTCAACAGTTATTCCTAATACAAATTTTCTTTCTGTTATTCCCAGATTGAAAAAAAAAACCAAAAAACCAAATGCTTCCTGGATGAAATTTTCAGTGTTTGCCCTGCAGTGCATCCCAAAAAGACAGTCATCTATGTATGATGCAACAATGCAGCTGGATAAAGGGAAGTGTTTAGGGTTTGAGTGCGTTTTTTTTGGGTTGTTTAGCTTTTTTTACCCTTCCAAAACAATAGTATAACTTCCACACAGGGTTATTTCAAAGAGCTCTGGGCATTTCAAAGAGCTCTGGGCAATGGACTCTGTGAAGTAGCTGGTGAGGGGTCTGGAAAACATGTCTTATGAGGAGCAGCTGAAGGAATTAGGATTGTTTAGTCTGGAGAAGAGAAGGTTGAGGGGAGACCTTACTGCTCTCTACAACTACCTGAAAGGAGGTTGTAGTGAGATGGGAGCTGGTCTCTTCTCCCAAGTAACTAGCGATAGGACAAGAGGAAATGGGTTCAAGTTGCGCCAGGGGAGGTTTAGGCTGGACATTAGGAAAAAAATTTTCACTGAAAGAGCTATCAAACATTGGAACAGGCTGCCCAGGGAGGTGGTTGAGTCAGCATCCCTAGAAGTGTTTAAAAGTCGTGTAGATGTGGTGCTTAGAGACATGGTTTAGTGGCAGACCTGGTAGAGTAGGGTCAATGGTTGGACTAGATGATCTTAAAGGTCTTTTCCAACCTAAACGATTCTATGGTTCTACTCTGTGATTCTCGTAAGAAGAGCCAATTCAAAATTCTGTTTTTTATTGATGTGAGCACTCCTTGTATTTTAGGCACTCTGTAAATGCCTTTTCTGGATAGATTTGTTATCTTGTTTTTAAGACACTAAAACAAGGGGCAGCTGCTAAGGAGGAGGGGAGGCTCTTTGCCAATGTAAGGACACCAGGGAAGCTGTCTGCCTATTTCAATAAGAGAAGAACATTTTTTTTTTTTTTCCTTTCCACTCCTCTACTCTTTTCCAGTGCTTCTACTCCTTCACATTCACTTCTGGATAGAGGTAAGAGTTCAGTCTTCAAACTGAATCAATTCTTGCTCCCTTCGCTCTAAGGCTGTTGGCAGAGCAGTTATGTGTCATAACAGTGTTTTTGTGTTGTGGGTAGCTCTTCTCTATGCACTGGATTGATATAAGCAGGCTTATAGCCCCTTTCCTCTGTATCCTGCTCAATGCAACGTGCACACTCCAGATCGCTAAGGCTGAGGTTACTTGGCTGTACATATCTTCCCTAAAATGACTTCAACCTATATCTCCTAAAAGCACTGCAAGATCTCTGAAACTGTCTTTCATCTTGGTGTGCTCAGAGGAAAAATTCTTGATTTTAAAGATCTGTTTTTCTTCTTGTTTGTCTTACATCACCAGTTATCTGTATGAACAAGGTATGGCAAAACAGCCATAAGAAAGAGTAGTGCCATGCTGATAAACTGGCTACCAGCTGATCCAACTTTGCAGGATGTTCCAATTAGCTCTACCCAAGAAAAGCATCAGTGACTGGAGTAACAACATGGATGGGAGATTCTTCAGGGATTCAGCCAATACCAAGTGGATCAGCAGCCTCATGTTAGATGCTCTGGTACTGGTGGAAATGGTAGTTTTCAGGTGGGACAAAAAATGAGCTCCCTGCGATGCTATTTTCCACAAGAGTAGAGGCTGTCACAGCCTTATCCTAAACATGCAATTACTCATCCATACGTGTCTGTGCCACTTTTTACTAGATGCTAGTTACATTCTGCCTTATTCAGAATTTCCCAAGCACTCTTCATTTGCAAAAGCAAGCCTTCCTGCTTTCTGCCCTGAACTGCTGCTAAATAAGTAGATGTGTTACTGTACTGGAGGGAAATTTGCCCTGTATGTGGAGCAGAGAGTATACTGGAAATGGCCGATGCCAGCTATGCTAATTGATGGAATGGTTAAACTTGTCCCAGTTGCTTAAATGGCGTCATTCATATGTATTAAACTATGGTCTAATGGTGGAGTATTAATCTGCAGAAAGGAACTTCTCATCAGGTTGGAAATCCATGTATGGATGGTGAAATAGCATCTAAAGTTGGCCTCTTGTTCCCCCTTAAAGTTTTAACTGCACTTCAGCTTTTGAAGCTAAACCACTCTGCTGGAGGACTGCCTGGTCTTGCTTTGGCTTGCCTCTTTCTCTGGATTCCCGCCACGTAAGAGATGTTAGCTACTTCGGTTGTGTTTTAGAAACATGGAAAATGTGGCTCATATAATCTTATGTTAATGGATTGTTGGAGTCTCCAGGCTGATGTTGTCTTTTGCATTCTGCTTTTCATGCTCAAGAAGGCAGTTTGTTTTTCCCCTTGTCTAAACTTCGCCCCTGTTTTTTGTTTGCAAAGAGAACTCTTTTGCAGAGGTGGCAGGGTTTGCTGAGAGTAGGAGGGGAAAGGGGCTTGCCTCGTAGATGTGACATTTTCTGTACCTTGCTGGAGCTTTGCAGCAGGATCTTGTTTCACTGCTCTCTGATGTCCTCTTTTGCTGTGCTTTTGACTGATGTCTGTTAATGCTTAACCTCCAGTCAGCAAAGCTTGAGCTATCTCATGGCTTGTTGAGTTCCACTGACTATCACCATGTAACCCACAGCAGCCTTGTTTTTGTAACATCAAGTGAGAAGAAAGTTGTCTAACAAACAGAAGCACTTCTTACTGGAGCTTTTGAACAGACAGCCGCCGCAACTCTTGTCCCATTATACGTAAAGATACACTCATGAGGTAACAGGTGTGCAAAAAGTTATTTATTTAGTAAAATACCACATATATTTATATATTCCTCCCTATTTATGTATCCCCCTCCCAATATATATAGATGTGTGTATATATATATCCCTTCACAATTAGGGACTGTCAGTGATTATCTGCAGTGCAGATACTAAAGTGGACCATTTTGATGTGAGGCCCTTTGGCATATGGCAAGTTTCTCTCCATCTTACAAGGCATGGGCTCCCGACATCCCTAAGGCTCACCTGCATAAGTGTGGTTATGCTAAGGTAATGTGTGGCTTCACTGTTTCACTTCTCCTCTCCTTTCTTTGAGTGTGACTTCCTGCCAAAGGTACGGCAATATCATCTTGGCATCAGACTGTCTTCAAGGAAAGAATGTCGGCTTAAGAGCTACAGAGCTGGCTTGTGAGACAGTTCATTTTTTGTTTGGCCTTTGCATACTTCAAGTGCTTCAGCCATTTCTTGTTCGTAGGGCAGCGGCAAACTTCTCAAGCGGATGTTAAGATGTGAACACAGGGATGAGTGGTGAAGTGCACGGCTCCTATCCCATGCGGTGGCCCTGATTGTTCTGAAGAATTACACACTTTGTCAAGTCCTGTTTGTAATTCCTTTCTTGATTCAGTCTATTTTCCACCAGAGGGAAGGGAAGGTGAACTGCTTAATTTGCATAGCTCTTGGAGGCAAAAATTTTCAGAAAAATTAGAGCCTTGACATGGAGATTTTATATGCATGTGGATGTCTTGTCAGCCAATGGTCATCCCACAGAGATAGCACTTCCCTGAATGGGTAGCTAAGGCCTATATGCACAGAGTGTATGAAGTGCTTTTGGTTTCTGATGAGATGAAATGCCCTTAAAATAAAGCCTGGCCCCACAGAAATCAAGAGCAAAGCTCCCAGTGGCATCTGTGGGGCCAAAGTATTACAAAACTTGGCCTTCTAGAAGTGGCTGATGTCCAGATGGGCGAGATTTTTCTAAGCTGCCAATAGGCTGCTATATAGAAGGATCCTTTTTCTTAGTTTAGTTTGCTGTGAAAATATATTTGCTTTAGAAACATCCTTCCTGTCGTGACCGGGTCAATAGGGGATCATAACCACACACCTAATAGAGTCTACAGTCATATGGGATGAAGCCATAATGCTTTTCTCTGAGCAGTGGGATTTCATGGCAAAATCCTGAAGCACCTGTCTGAATAGACTAGGGAGAAATCCAGTTCCAGATCTTGGATTCGTCTACCCTGCTGGTTTTTCAGGGTTCAAATTTCAAGCCTGAACTAGGATCCAAATAGAGGCGAATGGTCATTCTCTCCTTATAGAAGATGTGAAATTGCAGGCTGGCATTTCCCCGACATCTGAGTTGTTCCCACTACAGTGTTTTGTGGGATCAGCCTGTCTCAGCAGCAGCATTAGGTCAAAGGAGACACAGAGGCCTCCCTGTCAATGACAAAGAAGTTGTGCTTTCTTCCCTGACAAATCATTCCCACCCACAACCAAGCTCTGAGATAAAGTTGGCCTAGGAGGATTGCTCAGACGTGCAGGTCACGGGGACGCAAAAGCACGTAACCTTGGAGTGAGTCACCCTCAATATCTCTGTGAGACTGACATTTGAAGATGAAGAGAGAAAAGGAAAGACAGGCCTTGAGTGGGGGTGTCAATACACGTGTGAGCGAATCTGTGGGTAAGAAGCTGAAAGCAGAACTGCTGCTGTGCTTGGCAGGCAACAGGGGTAGCTGGACTGGCCCTGAGAGGGGGAGGAAAGGGTAAAGGCAACTTCAGACCTGAAAAGTGCCATCGCGGGAACGGGACTGGATTGACACCATGCTGTTCCATTGACTTCTGTGCCGTGCAGCCACAGTGACCACAGCCCTATTTAACCCAAGGTTTTCCTCTTCTTCCAGGGAAGGATAGAGGCCAGAAAAGAACGACATGCATTAGCTAGCTTTGGAGCTGTACTATAGCTCTTGTTAACTCGGGGGCCTCTGAACCAAGTTTTTCACTGTAGTATGACCAGCGGTTGTTCGATGCCCACTGCACAGGGCTGCGTGGGATTTACTTGTATGAGTGAGGGGGAATGGTTCACTCCTTGCCAGCCAGGGTAGCACCAACAGAAATTAGAGGAAAACTTGTGCATGAGAAGGAGGTGGAACTAAAACGGGCAGTTTAAAACCAAAAAAGTGTGTTAGGAATTACATTAGTAGCGGTTAACAACAGGATCAAGATGAGTCATATGGACAAAGGGCAGTAATGGGACAGTTTCTACTACAAGTTTCCCTATAACTGTTGCACAGATCAAAAATACCTTCAGCATTCATTCCTAGAACAATAACATGGAGCCCTACCTCTCCTCTTGATTATAGCAGTTGGAATCAGGAGTGAATCTATTGAAGTCAGTGCAGTTGTCCTGACATAGTGAAACAGAGCATGAAGACACATAAATCCATCAGCCGGGAAAGGGACAGCCCTGAAGTTTTAAAGGTATACTGAAATGACTGGCACTAGAGGCAGTAAGAGCGCAGCTCTTTCCCACAGCACTATTCAGCCAACCGTGACCTTTAGGCAGAATTACTACGTGAGGACTACTCTGTCGCCGTATCCGTTTTGGCTCCTGGCTGCTCTGGACCATCAGCCAGCAGGAGGGCTGGCATCAAGTGCCTGGCATTAGGGTACTCAGCAAGGCACCCTGCTCTTGTCCCAGCATGAGCCAAAGGGTACCTGTGGCAGTGTGAATAGCTCTGAAGGAACAGTCAGCGGCAGGGACTGGTGAAGCCCTTTCCTTGCTAACCCTGAGGACGAGCAAGGACTTGCAAGGATTTGCACTGTTTAGTCTCATTGTTTGCTCCCGTTTCTCAGTGCTGGATAACTGGCTGCAGAAGCTGAGGTTATTTCTAACCTCTTGGGCAAAATTTTACTTCCACTTTCTAGCTGGTCACATTGATGTGTTCTTTCCCACTGTTGTGCATGGCAAGTCTGTCTGGGCAGTGCAGCCCAGAGCAGTGCTACGTGCCCACAGAGCACACAGGAGCGAGCCCAGGACAGCAAACGCAGCTGGTTCTGTTTCCATGTGCAACATGTTACACCCGCTGCAAGGAGAGGGTTTGGGATGCTTGTAGGATCTTTTTGATACAGATAACAAAGATGATATCTTCTCCTCCCCCAAATATACACTGTCCTAGGCTGTAGCTTTGCCTAATTTCCTAGAAGCCCCGACCTTCATGGGAACCTGTTCGCCCTGTGGTATTGTGACCCTCCACGACACTGATTAGCCTTCATTGGCCTAGTTCTCCACTGACTCTGGCCTCCTATCGACAGCTTCAGGGAGGCTTGGAAGTAAGGTGTCCCCATTTATTCCTGTGCCTGTAGGAAGAGTTGGTGATGTGGCTTGGAGGAAAAACAAAGATACGAAATTCCTACTTGCTCTCCATTTGCAGTCTCCCCTTCCTCCTTTTACCGGATTAGGAGATGTCTATATTTCAGGTATATTTTTCCAGTTTTAATGGAGAATGTCTGCTAGTATTTTCTGGTTGACTGCACTCATTTTAGAGAACAATCTTATAATTTTGTCATTCATTGTGGCCTTCTGTTCCCTCTAGTGGTGGCTAGGCTCTCTGTAAGCCATAGCTACGTAGGGAGTTTGTTTTAGGTCTGAGCCTACTTTCAAGATCTAATTTACCCTGAGTCTGTGTTGTTCACCATAGATATTCACTAAGAGGTCTAGGAGACATTTAATCCAAGCTCTGGAGTTTGGCTGTAGTCCTTCTGTAGGCCTGAACTTCACATGACCTGGTGTGTCAAGCACCAGTCCACCAGCAGGTGTCCCAGAAGCCCATCGATTTCTCACCACAGTAGGCACAGAATCTCTCATACCTGGACTTGGATCTTCTGAAGGGCAGTGTGGATGCTGTGCCACAAGCAATATATAGCCAAACTAAAAGCACAATGTACAAAAGGAGAGCGTGTGGATCGTGGGACTGGGTGTGCTTGAGCCATGATCTTCACCTCGCCACGTGGATATACTCCTTTGGGGGGCTGAGGAGCCTGTTGTTGCCTTGGTGACTGGAGCTGGCTCTATTAGCACAACCAGGATAGCCTAATCCAGTATAGTCCTGAGGATTAAGAACGAGTCCCTGCAGCACAGTGTGAGAAGGGGTGATTTCAAGGATGATGTGAGGCAGATACCGTATTTTGTGTCATGTTTAGCCAACACAGGAGTACTGGATTGAGACAGTTGGCTGTTTATCATTCCCTCGTGCTGCAAAGACAGCATTATTTTCCATATATTCCAGAAGCCCTTTGTCTTAGAAAGGGACAAGAACTTCACTGGGGACTACTAGTTCTCTATCAGCAGTACCGTCAACAGACAGTTGTTTCTCCGGCTCTTGCAATGGAAACGAAACCTCTTTCTAAAGGAAAAGCAGTAATAGTGTTGTATTAGTCCCTGACAAAAGCACAGGAGTATGTGCTAGCACCATCTAGCCAGCATCCCCATCATTGCATCCCCAACTACCTCTTTCTCCTTTTTTTTTCATCTTCCAACTTGATGCAAGTAGTTGTCCTCTATTTTCAGCATTATATCCTTTGTCCTCTGGCATTATTACACATCCTCCCCCACTCCCCATTGTCTTTCAGGGAGAGGCTGCAAACTTGCAGGCAAAGCTATCGACTATGTCCCAGTATTTGGGAGTGAGGAGGAAGGGGGATGTTCTGGTGCTATCTCAAATCTCAGCCCCTCTGACGAGAGTGAAGCCGGAGTATTTCTGCGCTCTGCTTACAGTAAGTGCCTGAAATGTTGTGAAAATGGCTACAGGGCATGCATTGAAGCAGCCCCTGGGGAAGCTCTAGCTTGACACAAGGCACAGTCCATGAGCCCTAAAAGCAGGGACCTGTGAAGTCACCTTTGCTACCTGCCGTCTCCAGGTGGGGTAGCCCCAGGCATGGGTCAGCGGGACCCAGCTGTCTCATTTCAAGACCATGTGTCCAAAGTAGCAGGGGAAGGGCCAGATGAGCAGCAAGTTGTCACCTGAGGCAAGTAATCACCATAAACTACGCAGCGCTGTGGGTCCAGCCATCCTTGCACACCATGTAGGCAGTACACTATTCGATGCTGTGGAGGCTGTCCTGGCAGCCCACTCTGTCTTGAGGCTTGCACGGCTCCTAAGCTCATCTCCCGGCCTCCTTTTTCAGAGTATGCTCTGCCCGGGCGGTGACATGGAGGTAGTACAGCAGTGTGTGAGGGCAGGATATCCCTGCAAGCCTTCGGTCCTCGTCCGCAGCCTGTGAAGGTCGCTGGCTCCTGGGTAAATTTCCATCGGATGCGGCACTCTCCTGTTGCGACTCAGCATTTCTGACACCCGACTGCAGCTTCTCTTTCTCATTTGATTATTTTCTTGGGAAGGGGAACTAACAGCCGTTACTAGAGTGATTTGGCCACTGTCCAACAGTGTGTATATTACTCACACATTTCCCTGCTAGCAAAAGGCTTTTCTTTTTTCACTGTCTGGTTGCAGCCTCTTCCTATCTTCATCATTAGATAGCTCAGAAGGTCAGCGCTAAAAGAGAAATCTCGGAGGCTTTTTTTACAACCCAGAGTAAGGCAGGGCCACGGGGGAGGGGAAGGGCGAGAGGGAAGGGAGGGTATGCCCAACTGAATTTACTCTTCACTAGGATTGTCTCTGGTACAGCTGAAAACACAATCTTGGAAAAATGGGATATTTATAGAAACTGTACTGCCCCAGTTGGGTAAATCTCAAGGTCATCTGACGATCACTGCAAAAGGAATGGCCAGATACTGCTGCTGTTGCCCTGGTATCATGAGACTGTAAGACCTTCAGTTCAGCACTGAAATCTGCATACAAAATGGGATCCTACTCCCTCTCCCTAACAACCATCTCTCCTGAAACCGCATTAAGGAAATACACAGCCCAACAGTGAGGCTGCTCAAAATGCCTGCATGGCTTTTTTTTTTTTTTTTCTGTGAGAACATTAAGCTATTAACTCTAATTCCCTCAGAGGTAGAGGTCTGCAATTCATTTCACATATAGGGCATCTCAGGAGTCTGCCTGAACAAGCGAAGGACCAAGTGCTGGCCTGAAGCCAGTTCTTTCATTTTTGAACCCTTTGCATCCCTTGAGGAAATTCTGCATGGAGGTGCTGGATGCCAGAGTCCCAGAGAGAAAAGCAGAGCAGAAGATTCATGTCTTCACTACGTCTGTTATATTCCTGCACAAAGACAGGTCCTGACCTCATTGTCAGGTGAACACAATCCTTCCACTGTCCTCACACAGTACTAGCTGTCAAAGAAATCTGTGGTAACAGGGAAAGCTGAGAGCAAGGTCATGGCCACAGCTATTTCACTCTGGCCCAAACAACTGTCCAGGTCTAAAGAGAGAGGGGTCTCCACTAGAGAGAGTAGCGTCAAGGAGGCACTGTCCCGAGGCAGCTACCCAATTCTGAAAGTTTAAAACACTCTCCCCTTCCAAAACATTAAAGGCAAACTAAATGTGACCTCTAGACAACCTTCCTGAATTACCTTTCCTGAGAACAGAGCAACATCTTCCCTAATATTTTCTGTTTCTGACATATCTTTTCTCTAGTGGGGGTGCTTGCAATAGCCTTTAAGTTTTGTGTGAAGGGTTAATAGGGTAAATTAGGGTAATTATTCATATCTTCAAACCTTTATTCTGCTGTGAACCAGAATACTTGATTGCAGTGACAGTATTGTAGCCAACACAATGCAATGCAAAGCAGTAATAAAATCCCCCCAAAAGTCAGACTGTGCCACAGTGGTCTGCAATGAATGTGAGAATAATCGTGTGGCAACTGCAAGAAGGAGCATGTAAAGCATACAGCAAAGGTGAACGCTCACAAGAGTACACCTCATGAAGGGTAAATTTTTGCTGTTGCATGACCTTGGGTTAGATTAAGCTAGGCCAAGCAAATACAAGTGTGCCAAGCTGTACTGGAGTGTGTCCTTTGAAAAGGTGTGCTCAGTCAGGTGAGACTGTAGGACTTCTGCAATCACCTCCCAGGTCCTCAGCCCTGCAGTACCCCGGGGATACATTTTCTTCTGGGTAGCTGGAAGCTGGTCTGGTTGTCTCCATAGAAATACTAGAAATATTGCTTGCCCATCAAACTGCATTGCAGGTGGATTTAAACCTGGTATATACTGTCTTAGAGAGGGATCTTTTCTGATGTAGAAGTAGTGAGTAGGTAGCTGACCAGGAATACGCAGCCCAAGGGAAGCTATGGAAAAGCACTGGAAGACTAGCAGTTTTGAACACTGTGGCTGACAATCTGAGCCTGAGCCAAGTTGAATGGCTCATTAAACTCTGGCGATAGGTTTTTGTGGGTCAAGGGGAAATGGATAAGGAAAAATGCTGTGGAAAAGCTTAACTTAATGCTGCAGATGAAGGTGAACACTTGAGTGTGAACATGTGGTGCTGCACAAAAAGGTGTACAAATACAAAAGGGAGATAGTCCAAAGCATTTGGTCTCCAAATTCCCAGATCAAAACTCCCTGGTCTGGGAAGGAAAAATTATATATAGGTTTAAAGGTGGATCCTATGGGAAAAGCAGTGGTTGCTTACCTCTTGGAAGACTAGAGGCTGTAGGGGATATGAATTCCTACTCTAGGATGGTCCGTCTTGCTAGGACTTGTGTGAAATTGAATCCACTCTAGAGGTTTCATTCCAGAAAGGCTGCAGCTTATACACAGGACATTCTCAAGGATTAGAAAGATGATTTTTCATGGGTCAGATTACTTTAGAGACATTGGCACTATCACATCAAGGTGAATCCTATTATCCATCCAGGAGTACACATGACAAATATGAGAGCATCACTGGGGCATGAAATGTAGGGGCAGCTTACTTACATGGGAAGAGATGGTTAAATGCATCAGTGGGAGAGAAGCCTGTAATTACAGTTTGTGTTGTTGAACTTTAAAAGTTTAGGGCAGAGATTGTCTCTGTCTTGCGTTCAGTGTTGTCTTAGTCATATTTTAGAGAATGTAGGGTTGGCTTTGACTTAATGAGGCTCAGCTCAAAGAGGCAAATAGTGCATGAAGCACCCAAAATTCAGCTCTGCTCTCAAAAGGGACATATGTTGCCCTGATCTGCTGGCTACCTTGATGATTAATGCACTGCTGAGGTGCTAGGTGTCTTCAGGTGGCCTCACAGAGGTGTCTGGTAAACAAGAAAGACAAAGCTGTAGCTCAAATATAGTGGAAGCGTTTGTCTGCTCTTTTTTCTCTTATTTATTAAATTTCTTGTTGAAGAAGAACTGTAGTGTAATAATTATTATGCTTATGCCCCAACCCATGTAATAGAGGCATGAGCAAAATTGTCTTCTTAGGTCTTGTCCTTTGGGTGTAGCACCAGCTCCATATTCGCTCTCTCCTGCTGGATGTGGGAGCAAGAGTAAGTCCTTATGTTTTTAACACACGTCCCCAACAGTGCAGAATGCAAAAGGGGCCCTACAGAGAGTGTACAGGTTAGGGCCGTGCCAGGTGAGAGGGAAATAATCTATTCATTCACTCCTTCTAGCACTGTTTTGTGTCTTTTAAATTCTACAAAGTCACAAGAGGCTCCTTCTGCTATGCACATTTTTGAAAGACCTCCAAGCAAAATGACCTCCTTCTCTGTTCCCTTGGTGAGAGGACACCCTTCTGCCTACAGTGAAATGAAGCAAATAATAGCATCTGCTAGTCCAGGGGGCATCTTTCAGCAGTGGAAGCTTATAGGTTTTGCCTGGTATTTTCCCTCTTCCTAAAGCGCATGTTAATGATTTTGACCTTTCTAGTAATTTGATTCCAAAAACAGTGTTGCAGCAGCTGAGCCCTAAGCTGTCATTTTGAAGAGAAGATTATTATCGCTCTGAAATCAAAGCAAAGGGTGACTTGTTCAAGCCTGTGTGGAGATCCCCTCATGTATGGAGATCCTCCTCTCTCATCTCTCGGTGTCCTCAGCTCTGGGCCTGCTGTCAAGAAGTTCCAGCCTGGTTGGCCAATGTAAGGATAAATCTGCTGCCAATTCTTTGCATCAGTGTAGTATAAAAAAGCTCTAGGAGAGCCAAACTGGTTGAGTATTTTGGGGTGATACCAGAGGAATCCTTGTGCACAGCTACCTAGATAGAGGGGGTGTGTGTATGTGAAAACATTTGTTTGTGGTATGCAATAGTTGAAAGGACGTTTAGGCTATTTGCAGATAGACCAGAAAGTACTCCCTGCTTGCCTTAAGCAGAAGCTGGCTTGTGCGAAAGGTCTCCTTCCAGATCTGTGTTCCCTTGGCTCCTCCCACACTGTGAATAATCTCTAACATTTCTGTGACTCTGTGGATTTGTGGTGGAAATCACGGCAATATTTTCAGAGTCCCAGTCTAATACCTGAGCCCCGACAGGATTCTTGCCCCCGCATCTCTGGCATTTTGCATAGTTATGTAACACCTCTTACTCACGGCACCGAAATCAGGAGTATGTCCGTGTAGTGAGGAACTAGTGAAATTCGGAGTCGAATCCAAAACTCCCTTTTGTTCACTCTTGAAAACTCTTTCATTCATGTTTGAGTTTGCAACTTTTTTTTTTTTTTTTTTTTTTAAATGTGATTTGCAGACAGCTTGCTTTATGGGCAGGAACAATAAGGTTAACTTTATTTTTAACTTCTTGCTTTTGCATTGCAAAAATCAAGTTACTGTGTAGAAAGAAAGTCCGATTAGATGCTTCACAAGACTAACACGAGCATCTGCCTTCAGCTTGGCTGTTCCATCCCGACTTCTCCTGGTCCCTTTCCTCCTGTTCCCTAAATGCTTATTAAGAACAACAATTGGAAGAGCAGGTATGTAAAAAAGAGAAAGAAGTAATCTCATCCACACAAACCCCTAAGCCCATGGCTGTGTTTCTTGTATCAACTGAATAGAAAGGTGCTGTCCTCTGAAAATTGATAATAAAAATCATTTGGGAGGCTCACTGCTCAGTGCAGAGCAGTGTCTGTTCTCAATGCAGTTTCTGGTTGCTCCTTTATGGAAAGTGTCCTTTCTGCTGTGCATGACAGAGGTGGTTCTACCAGGTTAGATGGAGCATTCACAGCTACGTGCAGAGGCCACAGAGCCTCCTCATGGGGCAGGTACGCTGGGGAATGGTCACAAGAGGACTATTCAGATATTTTTATGTCGTATTCAGAGATGGGATTTCACCTGGGTAACTGAAAGGTACGGGTAAACCACTTTGCAGTGAGTTCACATATATGAATGTAAATAGGCTTTGAAAGTGGTAGACGTGCATGTCTTGCGTGTCTGCACCATCTGCCTTCTCTGGGCCATAATCACCTTTTCTGAGAGGTTGTATCAGCCACTACTGCTGTCTGTAATAATCATAGTAGCACTGACTGCACTGTTCATTTATTCATACAACCGTCATCTCCCATAGCAAAAACTGCCTCCCGTAAGGCTACAGACTTGAAAGCAGACCCACCTGCAGACTGCCGTGCCAGCAGCTGCAGAGCAGGCAGAGAAGTCGGGGCCAGAAAAGCAGTCACGCATTGCAAAGCCACTGTCAGGCTCTGTTTCACAGGTGAAGAAACTGAGACAGATGGAGGGCAAGTGAATTGCTCGAAGTGGTATGAGTAGTATCACTGGCAATGCCCAGTTTGAAATTAAGCCTGTCTTAGACCAGGTTCTGCCCAACGTGGAATAAATGGGACTGCAACATCCCTGGGCTCCCCCCTCTTGCCCCAGAGAGACTCACTGCAGACAGCTGGTGCAGCTGACGCTGTGGTTGCACCACTGTCTTGGCTCTAATCCGACACTACTGCTGGGGCACCTTCCCCTTTCTTTCTACTGAGGGTGTCTATGGTGAGAAAGTAGCTGATTCTTTACAGAATAGGTGCTCTTTCTTAAATTAAAATAATCCCTTCTGGGTCTTGGTCCTGTTCAGCTCAGTCTTCCGTTTTTGGACACATGATGTAGTTGGGTGACTGAATAATTTATAGGTACCACCTGGCAGGAGCAGAGACATTGACATTTAAAGAGTCAATAAGGATGAAACAAAGGCCTTGTTCTTTACTGTTGCTCCAAGAATAGGCTGCATTGAGAGCAAGCAAACCTCTTATTTCCTTTCTTCCACTTGTCCCTTTGGTACCCCCTCCCAATCCTCTCCAGTCTGCAATTTCCACTTTTTTTTTTCCCTCCTTCACTCCCTACAATTGGCTGCCTCACGTGAGTGTGAATCTCAGGTGCTCCATGCCCTGGTTGCACAAAAGTTTCTGTAGACCATGGGCAAAAGTTGAAACTATCACCTTTTTTGCAGTGAGATGTATTGCAGTGCGATGAATCGGGACTCTCCCCAGCCTCTTCTAACTGGGAGCCCAGGGTGGACCAATCTGCCTCATTCCTAGACCTCTGAGTAACTCTTTTCTGCCCAACTTCTTTCCATTTGCCTAGGCATATGCATCTGCTAGACCTCTGTCTCTGACTAAAGAGTATTCTTATCCATGAGCCCTGTTTTGGACTTTGACCTTCCTCCTGGTCCTCCAGCTTGACCAGGCCCTGAACTTGAGGAGACTAGTCAAGTAGGCATTCCAGTCTGGAGACAGAGTGAGGGCTGTAAAGGAGAGACGTGATGGAAATCATCCCAAATGATAGTTTTGTCAGCAGTTTAATTACCCATGATGTGATGTGTACCCATCCTGGGCCGCATCTAATCTGCCAGTTCTTATTGTCTTTCAGGAAAAATGATGGGGTGGAAAAGAGCCAAACAGATTAGCTTGTTTTGGGGCTAGGACTTTTACAGCTCGTATGGCTCTTTTATGGCTCACATGGCTATGCCACGCTAAACCATCATTCATTGACTTTTCTAGTTATTCAGACTTTGCCTAGCTGTCCATCATCCTAGGAACCAGCTAGTTTCCTGAAAACTAATTCTCCCTGCCAACACTGCCATTTCAACCCAGTATCTTCGGCAATCCTGGGACACTTCTCTTACTGTTTGGTATGCTTGGATCTGGCCTAGATAAACTAGGAGACCTTGCTATTGCTCTTTGAAGAGCACAACCCCCTTTGCACTGATTAGCTGTTAGGCTAAAGTATTTGAATGCTCTTGGTGATGTGCTTCACTTTTAAAAAGAGAAAGAGAAGAGCAAAAATACATGCACAGAAACTACCAAATGATGAAAAACAAAGAGGTTTCTAAAGTTCTCTTTTCAGACTACAAGCTAGTGTTGGCTGTATATTGCTCACATCTACAGAAAAGATATTTAGAACGAAAAGGGAGTTGCACATTTCCAGAGCTAGATGTATTGAAAAGGATAAATAGCTCCATCCCATAGTAAGACTAGTCAGTCAGGCGTGTGCTATGTCACTCAGAGGAGGAATGCCTGCTCCACTGCGCAGCACCTCTGCTGTCACTGACAGTAGCTTCAGTCCCGTATTCCTCACTTATCTTCCCATTGTGACTCTCCTCTGCACCTTCCATCCCTTAGTATCAGGCTGCTCCCTGCTTCTGGATTAGAGATCAGCTCTGGGAGTATATCCCCTTTCTCGACTGTGCCATGCTTTTTGTGCCGCTATGCCTTTTGCGGTCTCACATGCTGACCACTTTCACACTTTTCATCTCCTTTATTTCTTCCCTCCCCTCTTCTCCCCCTGCTGTTTTCAGCATTATAATAGTATTCGGCACTTCTTTGAATAACATTTTTAAGCCATAACCATATTTTCTTCAGGTTTTTATAGTTTTAGCCATCTCACAATGCCAGTGGGGAAAGTGAAGCTAGCACACTTAGTGATCATCCCAGAACATGTTCATGTCAAAATCAGAAGCGGACTTCAAGGTGTCTCAGTCTCAGTGCGTGGTTCTGGCTGTCTGGCAGGGCATGGACACTGCACTCTGCTCCAAGCCACTCACGAGGTGGCAGGTCCTGCCATCACAGGTCAGCCAGTGGGATGGGCTGTGCCAGCCCCTCATAATCTGCTCCAGCACAACGTCAACCAGAAAGCCAGGCTGGTGAGCTTTGTACAGGTAGGTGAGTGTCATTCATAGGATCCCATGACCATCCCAGTTTTGGGGGTACCAGCAAGCAGCTGGCTCTGCAGGAATAGTCTAAATCTTTTCCAGATGCTTGAAACATGTGCCTGAAAGCCACAGACTAGGCAAGAGGGAAGGATGTGATAAATTGGACACATCTTTTAATTGGATCTTCTGACCTGTATGACGCTATCATTATCTGATGCTGTGCTTTCAGGCCATGAGCAGGCCTCCTGTCAGCCTCTACACAGGGGTGAGTGTAGCTTGGCTACCTGTAAATACATACGTGCTTTGGATTATTGTGGGGAGTGTAACAGAAGGCATTAAAACTAAACATTTCTCCCATTTATGGAGGGTAGTCTATGTGTCTGCTGTATATCGTTCCTCCTTGGACAGAGCTCTTGAATGGCTGTCAGCACACTGAAGGCTTTTAAATATAATAGGAAGCCAACCTAAACTTCCCTCATCTGGTCTGGATAATCTGACTGATCTCACCATTCCTGCCGAACAATGGAAAATTGCCTGAATATTTAAACATGTATTGTTCTTAGGGAAACAAAATGTTCAGCTAGTTTGGTTGCCTTAGCAACATCCACTTCTAAAAATACAAAAGAGACAATTTACAAAATAAGTGAACATGTAGAACAGGCAAGGAGAGAAAATGCTTTTCTCCCTGACCCAGAGCAACTGGGTCGTGAGCATGAAATGCTTTTATTTAAATCTCAGTGAAGGATTTAGGGCGTATCTTCACACACTTGTTGCACAAGTTTAATTTTTAATAGTTTAGAACATGACTAGTGTTAAACCTGTGCAAGCCCCTGTGACATCTCTTTTATATTGGCTCCAGACTGTTTCTATCGATGGTACGTTTAGAGTGGTGCGAGTCCAGAAAGGACAGATTGCACCAGAAGTACGCAGCAGGTCACAGCGATGGTTGCTGTGTGTTGGGGGCCAAAGGGGCTAAAACTGTAAGGATTAATTAAGAATGCTCAAAGGCCAACCTGAGATAGACCATGCGAAGGCAAGTAAAAGAAACAGCAGATTCCTTTGTGACGTGATGTGGAAAGGACCTGTGCATGCTTGAGGAAAGTAATGAGGGCATCATAGGTGTGCCCCAAGGACAGCATGAATTAAATGAGTAGCACTTCTTTTTTCAGTAATTCTGACAATGGAGAACACAGGACAAGCGCTGTGTGTATAGAAAAGGAAATGACTGCATTCAAGATGAAACAAGAACGTAAGCATCTTGATCAGCTCCAGTCACAGGGACCAGAATATCTTGGAATATTGAGATGGCTGGCATATGAAATGGCAAGTCTTCCAGGGCGGATTTTTAATTAATCTATCAAGTTGGTGGTGGCACTGTCTGACTGCAGAATAACAGATGCAGTACTTCTGTTATCTCTAAGAAAAGGAAAAGGGTGTAATCTAGGGAAACGCAGACCCATATTTCTGACCGCCACAGTGCATACAGCTTTAGAGCAAATCTGTAGAAGGGAATAATAAAAAAAACACAGAGGCAAATGAACAGTGAGGTACAATGCAATATAAGTTTATCGAAGGCAGAGCATGCCAGAATAACTTGATATTTCTCTTTGATAAGACAACTATTTTGGGTAGAGGAAATGACAGAGATCTTATCTGTCCAGACTACAATAAAGTACTTGACACAGTGCCATATGTGAAATTAATAGCTAAACTAGAAGTTATAAAAAAGTGAGAAGGCAGATGAAGGGCTGGCTGATGGGGAGACAAAGATAGGTTGTATGGAAAGGGAAGATATCAGGCTGGAAGAATGGCATTCAGTAACTGGCTTTGCTAGGGGCATTAGCTTTAATATGCAGAAATATCTCAGCATCCATAACAGCAAAACTGTGGTGGCTCACCAGCTGGAAATGCTAGAGAAGGACAAAAGCTTGCACTTAGTAATATATTAGACTGTCATCACACAGTGATTGTGAGTCCCAACATGTTGCAATTGTGAAAAGGCAAATAATACCCTACAACGTATCCTCAGAGAGAAGGAAGAGTGAATAGTGGTATGCAGGACTCAGGAGAGATCTCATCTGAAAAATGGAGTGCAATTCTTGTCACCTACTTACTAGAAATGTGTATTCCAATGGAAACAGGTGAAGAGAAGAGTGAGCAGACGATACCAGGAGCAGGGAGGCTCCTAGCCTATATGGAGAGAGAGACTAAGAGAGACTGGCTTTTACAGCCAGCAAGTGAAGGATGAGAGAGGCTGTATTTCCTCTCTAGAAGTGTACCAGAGTGCAAAAATCAGAAGAAGATGATGCTATTAAAGCTAAAGGACAATTGCATCCCAAGAACAAGTGGATATAAGCTGACCATAAAGGAATTTAGCCTGTAAATTAGAAGAAAAATTCTAGCCATCAGAGCAGCTAGGTTCAGGAGCAGTCTCTAATGGGAGAGGTGAGGAAAGGAGGCCAGCATGCTTTGAGAGGATTTCACTCAAATGAAAGACGTTTTGTGCTGTGGCTTCCTGTGATAGCACTCAGTGACTGAGAGGTTTCTAGGGCTTTATTTGCCTAACCACAAATCAATTTGGCAGCATCCATATCCAAGAGGTCTCCACTTTACCTAAACTTAAGTCTATACTTTGAGCCGTATCAGTACAGCTCAGGGTGCAAAACAATAATTTACCGGAAAACACTTAGTGGGGAGAGAGTGACAGCAGGGAAAGGAAAATACTTTTTCAGCAGAAAGCCCTTATCCTTCCCTGGTACTGAGGGACGTGAGATAACACCGCATTTGCAAATTGGGGATACAGCCTTGTGATGCCGATGCCAACAGATGAGCCAAAACAGCTTCCTAAAAGTATAGTAACTGCACACACTGTGTATAGACCCATCATGGAGACAGACAGAAACAGCCCCAACTCTCTCCCAGTCTGTTTCTGTTTGCTTTGCCCCATGAACTGTGACTTTGTTGAGGCTGTTCAGATGAAAGCCTTCTTTTTTCTGGATGTTGTTCAGCCTGCTTTTTATCACTTACAAGGTGGTTGCCATGCTGTATTTATGTTCCTCATGACATTTTGTGACAGTTCTTCTCACAGAAGCTTTTTACAGAAGAGGAACTGATGTTCAAGCTAATGGGATGACTTGCCTGAAGTCGCTTGGGAAGTCCATAGTAGAACAGATTGTCTACCAAATCCCTGCTCCCTGCCTAACCACAAAGCCAGTGTCTCTGCTACCCTTTCTTCCTTGTTTCATTTTCCTCTTCCATTTTAGTCTGCTACTGTCAAGTTCACTCATGCCCTGTTCACTCCTTTCTTCTCCTTGCCAGCTGAAGCACATGGCTGAGGTGCCCTGCTGCAAGCCTCTGCCCTCTGATTTCTCATGGTTCTCCATTTGCTCCATCCATTGCTCTCACGGGTCTCATGGATGTAGATCACCACAGCAACAGCACAGGAGTGGTTAGGATGAACATAAAAGAAATTAGCTGACTCCAGCTGAGGCAATATGCACGTACAAATAGGAAGCAGGGCATTGGGAGCGCCCGGGGCAGGTTTCTTGGTTTATACAGTGGACAGAAGCTAATATGACAGACTTGCCAGATCTTGCTCATCAAGGGTAAGACTCATGCAATTAATTCCCACGTTGTGCTCCCCTCAGCAGGCAGCTTTTGCCCTGTGTTTTCTCTGCAGCATTGCAGCCTCTCTCTCCCCTGTGCCCCCTCTCCCACACCAGGCACAGCTGCTGAGTGTGATCCACTGAAGACCATCTGAGGGAACAGGGGTGCTACAGAGCAGGACACAGACCTCTCGTGCTCAGTGGCTCACAGACACGGCAGTGACATGACGTGACAGTGGCACACTGTCATGTGAGCCAGTTGGCCACATGCAACTCTCATCAGTATAATGCACGGAAGAGAAAAAGGGTTGGCGGAGAAGAAAGCAAAGGCAGTGGATACAGCAGTTGCTATGCAAGACCGTTGAAATGATCTGAAATGACTATTCTGGGGGATCTATAATGCAAGGAAACTCACATGTGTGTATCCTTCAACAGGCAGAGTGAGCTGCAGCTCATCTCTACGTGTGCTTTATTTGGAAAAACAGCTAATTATATATCATTCACACTCTACTGTAATTATTCTGTCTCCAGAAACAAAATTTATGTGCAGTGTTGAAAGGGTCTGTTAGTGCCACTGCAGCTCTTTGGGTGAGCGAGCTTGTGTGAGCCTGGTGTTTTGAGTAGGGGGAGTTTCTCTGAAGTCTGAGAATTTTTATGTGTTCAAGTTGTGTTTAAGACCTTTCTCATCATATGTGTGTCTTTCCAAGCAGGGAGTCTCAAAAGCAACTGTGATATAGAGAACATGGTATCTGACTCTACAGCCAGTTACAGAGATTCTTGCCTTTCACAATCTTCCTGTCACTGTCCCATTTATATGGATGTAACTTTTGGTGCAATTGCAGCAATTGCTTACAAGGGAAACAACTTAGTTATATATAAATGTGGTCAGTGCCGTAAGTGTCTTGAGAAATTATTAATCATAATGGACCAGATTTTCAGATGAATCAAGTTAATATTTGTCTCAGAAAAGCATGCAGGGCAAGATGACATAAGCTAACATTTTACCCAGCTAACCCTCACACTGCAGAGAGATTAAAATGGATCCAAAGAGAATGTTATCAAAAGGAGTTTAGGGTTTGCTCTACCTATGCCAAAGGCACGTGTCCCTTGGAGACGACTATAGTGGCGAAAGATTTCTATGTGCTCTCCCCTATCTGCTCCTAAATAACAAGAGAAGCAAGAGACATAAAGCTGGGTGTTTCATGTCAATGCTTATGAACTTGTTGTCCAAAGATCACAGGTGCTTGGTAAGACATTAAAGGTTTTCTACAAAATGCTGTAAAAATACACGCTGAAAGAAAATAACCATCTGCATTCCTGCTTGCAAGCAACAACAAAAAGGAGAGGGAGAAAGTAAATGCTATTCAATTTATATAAACAGAAGGAGGAAAAAATAAAGGCCTATACAATATTTTAGTCTAATTTTTGGTTGACTATAAAGGAAAAGCAGTGAACTGTGTCTTTTTTTTTTGTTTTCATAAAGACTGGTTTACTACGAAACACTGCTGTACTCTGCCTCAGTGCAATCCTTTCGATCAGCTTTCTGCCTGCTTTGTACCACAGAGTCTCTGACAAAGCTCGAGCCACAGATCTGTCCCATCCCTTCTCCCAGCTAAGGAGCTCACACACTATGGCGAAGACTTGTGGGCTAAGATCTCGCTATCTCCACTACCACACCTCAGTCTTACCCCCTGGACGGTTATCACTTTCTGTATCGGCAACATAATTAAAGGGAAGCCCACTTCATACATCAGCTGCTCCCTTGCAAATCTTCATGCAAAGCTTTCTGCTTTGTTCAGGAGGATTGCTCTTCTTCCCCGTTAGCCAAATGACTGATGTGGGCTCATCCGCTTTATCTAGGGGATCACATTGTGACAACAGCAAGAGATTCTAACCCTGTGGTCCAGTGGTCGAAAGCGGTGATCTTGTGATGTGATCTTCTCTCCCTTGCATGTGTGTTTCTGCTTAGCCTCTTTCGTCAGGCTGCCTAGCTGTCACATCCCCTTCTCCGTCGGTGATTTCCAGCCGTCAGTTTCCTGCTGCCCCTTCTCTGACCTGTGATTAATGTAGCTGTGGGAGTTCACTGGCTCTGGGGACTGTCATCACAGGCTTTAATGAGTATGTGGTGATGTGGCAGTGCATCGCCTTACAGTACAGCATAAGAAAGAGGAAGGGAACAAGTAGTGAACTAAACTCCAGCAAAGGTTTTGTCTGCTTGAAGACACGGTGGCAGGCAGCCGCAACATCTGTATGTGTTTGTAGTTACATATGGCTCCTCTGTTGTGTTCTCCTACACTGCTTTCCACCAGGTGGGAGAATCTGCAAGGAAAAAAGCCAATCTCAGTGGGGATACCCCAGGATTTCTCTCTGTCACTTACAAAACCTACCTAGTTCATCTGTCACCAGCTTTTTGCTTGTAGCTTTGTTCGCAATTACTGATCTGTTCCTAAAACTGGGGGCAGATATGAGTAAGATAGCAATAATGCCTTTACTCCTCTTCCCCCTGTAGGAAGGAAAAATGGTCACGAGCTTGGAGATCCAACTGGGCAAGGCCAGGAGCTGAGTGGGGCTCCCTGTTGAAGAAAGACTTTCTTGCTCTGTGGCTACTTCTGCTCTCTCACTGTCAGAAAATGTCCTGAGCCCAGGAGCATCCCTGCACACAGACACTAGTTCCTGCTGTTGTTTCTGCTCCACAGCCTCTGCCTGGGACCTGGTGGGACTGTGAAGCGAAACTTCCATTACAGTATATGTGGATCAAGAAGCTTGGTCCTGAAAGGGCTGGTGCCTGTCCTTATGAAGAAAAAAGATTTGCTTCAAGATATTTAAGAAACAGTTCACAGGACCACATGGAGAAACAGGAGAACCTGTGCTTGTTCAGCTTATCTGTCTGAAGCCAAGAACTCCCCCAAGGTTTCAAAGATTTTGGAGATGGGATGTATGATGTAACTAGAGGTTTATACTTTCTAGCTAGCAGAGTTTTTCCTCATAAACAGGTGTAGATGGCATTGAAGTACATGTCAGTACAGTACATCCACCATGCTGAGACTATGAGCAAAAATGGTCCCTGCAGGTTTACAAGCACAGCGGATCTCTGCAGCCAAACCCAGAATCCAGTGAAGTCTTTCTCTGTCTTGGATTTCAGTAGAACTAGGATTTTGTCCCCACATCTATTTTCATTAGAATAACTTTTTTTGATCCTCCACACTGCTCCTTAGCCAGCATGCATCCCAAACCATCTACGTGTCCAGTGCCTTCTTCCCATTTAAATCCCTGGCCATATTCTGCACAGAATCGCTTAATATGAGTTACTGCTTTTTCATTATGCTGTTATTTTAGAAATCTGTAAGGCCTTCCATAATCTGCCTGGCTATGCTATACCAGCCTAAACTGGGTCACTCTTTTTGTTACAATTCCTCTCCCATATTGTGCCCTAGTGATTTCCTTACCCCTCTGTCCCCTCTGCAGTGAGATTCCAGGTTTCTGAGGGGAACACATCTAGAGGCGCTAAACCAAACAGGATTATGCCTACCAGAAAGCTCCGACTCACATCTGCCTCTCTGTGGTGGGTGCCCCCCACCCCTTGATGCCCCAGCTGATGTCCCCACAACTGTGCATGCCCACAGAGGCATCCCACCCAACACTTCACATTCTTTCCAGAAAATCTGGCTGGATCACAGCACTGCAGTGCGCACAAGAAAAGCTGCCCCGAAGGTTGCCTTTAAAGCTGTGAACTGATGACGTTGTCAGCACATAGTGTTCATTCCCAAGTCATGAAGTTTATTCTGGGACCACTTGAGAGCTTCAAAGGTCCGTCCCCTTGCCAGGAAAATAACTGTGCTGTTGAGCTCTCCTTCAGATTCTCTCCACATGCCACAAAGGAAATGTTCAGAAACCTAATCTGAGGGGGATCGGGCTGTGAATTCTCCTTGTCTCCGTCAACTTCATGAGGCATGAAATCTGAGGGTGCCATAGGAATCAGGCGGCCTTTCTAATGCACACCAGCCGTGTCATGTGCCTGCAGCAGGGAGGCACACTCTCATGTGTCCCTGTTACTTCAGACTCTGCTCTTGCTGGTACCCTGCTTGCTTAGAAGGACCCTGTTGCCTGTAGATAGGACCACTGCTAGGTAAGCAAATAGGAATGACATGTTCTTCCCTTGGGATAAAAGTGAGAGACGAAGGATGGTCTTGTGACTGAGGCACTGAGCTGTGACTCAGAAAAATAAAAATTTCTGTTTTCATCTCTGTTGCTCAATTCTTGAGTGACCCTGACAAGTCACAGTTACTGTTTCAGTTCCTATCTATGGTCTGGGGAAGATAATGCTTCCTTCTTCCTTTCTCTAAGCTGTGTCAGTCCCCAACTTTTTGTGCCACAGTCTGCCCTCAACAGTGTGTTTGTGTGTCATCCAGCACAGTTAGTCCTTCTCTCTGGGTCAGCCTTTAGGTGCTATTATGATATCCTTAAGTAGGAACAAGAGTGGAGCCTAGGGCATGCGTGGGCAATGCACTGATCCTGACAGCTTCTTGCTGGTCCTGTTTTCTTGGCACATTTTGACTCAGCAAAAGCTGTCACAGTCTCTTGAGCATGAACCCCTTGGTCTGAGCTACAAATAACTACCACAGCCTCAAATGGATAAACACCAGATGCTAAACATTCACTGTCAGATGCTGCGTTGTAAGTAAAGGCAGATAGTTAACCTACTTCAGGTACCTCATCCAGGATGTCAAGATGTGCCCTCAGTTCTGCTGACACAGGCTTGAGGAGATAAGCTAAATCAAGCTACATAACCCTCATGACAGAGAGCTTATGTGCCATCATTTGGAAGGCCACAGAAGTGCCAAATGCCTGACAGCAATTGGAAAGGAGGTAACTCCAGCAAAGCAATGGCTGTTTTGGAAATTATATGTAAAATGCCTATAATTGTATAGGAGGATGTCTAAAATATGGAACCCACTTCTGCAAGACAGAAAGTGCACAGAAATTATGTGCAAGATGAAGGGAGAATATGTGCCCATGCAGAAGAGACATTTCCTCAGTAGAACACACCTGTTGGTAGGCTCTTTTCTTGGGCAGTATGATTCCAAGTTAAATCAGCTATTGAGAATGACTTGATGCTGCCAGAAATCAACAGGAGGGTAAAGCCGTGTATAAACGGGCACCAGAAAAACCTAATTTAAGGACATGATCCTGTAAGATCCTGCTGCAGAATCCAAACCTGCATCAACTGTTCTACACCCTGAGCAGAACAAGAGCTTTGGGGTGGGACAAGTTGAATCGTGAGAGAAAAATTGAAGGAGGACAACAGAGAAGAATCTTGTGAAGAAAATGGATGGAAAAAAAGGAATAGGGACGAGGAGGTCTGAGACAAGGGGGTGAAGGAATGAAATGGGGGAGTTAGTGAGTGATTGGGAAAGAAAAAGAAAAGATGAAAGAAAATTGAGAGGAGGTGAAAGGACAGATTTTTAGTGGGCATGTGGTGATGCATTTGTTGAGCTGGGTGTACCCTGAAGCACACCTTGAATGATGTATCTGTGGCCCTCCTGGTAGGCCTTGGAGAGGAATGTCTTATACTTTCCTTTTACCTTTTGATCTGGATGGGGACAATGATATTACTAAGGCTCAGACCTCTTCTTTAGGATCCTTGAGTATCAGAGCAAGCTAAAACCAAACTGTTTTCCAAACACACTTATAAAGAGTGAATTCTTTAAACTCCTGTCTCTGATTTGAATAATCCCTACAAAGCTATGTGATTTCAGGTATACCTTGCTGACAGCAAAGGCAGATTTAGCGAATGAGACAGTTTTACAGAGGTATCCTAGGCACTGAAGGACAAGGTCTTCTTCCATCAGGAAACAGCTTTACAGGCTCTACCTGTTATTTTGATAGGCCAGTTTGAGACTCAGTGCTGGCTTAGATCTAGTATGAAGCTATCTTTCCTTCAGCCTTTCTCCCAGATCAGCCGTCACTGATTCCTCAAGAGCTCTCTATGGCAGTTACCACCAGCTTTCCTTATTTTATTGGGAGTTTCTCAGTTAGAGGTTTCGTGTCAGAGTTATGCGCTTAGCCAAGGGTCAACTTTCTTTTTATTTAGTTAGAGTATGTTTCCCTGATGGTTGCTGAGAAGAGCTTTAAAATGTGACAGTTAGAGGTTTAAAAACTTGAAAAAAAATTTAAAAGAATTCCTGATTTTGAAAAAATATTTTTTACATAAATGTCATCATTACTAGTTGCCTCACTTGTGATTTTTTAACAGATTGAGTTTTTCAGAGATCCTGAAAAAGGGAAAATGAGATAGTAGCCAGCGTATTTGTGTAATAAATTTTCTGCAGAATTTTAAGATATCTCAGGCAAGAAAGGTGAGATACAAACTGCCAGATTAATTTCTTTCAGTGTATTTTCTTCCCAAAAGTTGTTCTCTTTGAAACAGAGTGGCTGAAACAAGTGTGAAACTTCACAAAAGTAACTCACTGATGGAAGTGAAGCTGAGAGCTTCTTAGTGTTAGGCAATCTGCATAGAGAAAAACTACTTTATAAAGTTGTCAGAATGGATCCCATTGGGATTTCAGATGTGTTCTGCCATTTTCATCGGCTCACTTCCACATTTAAACAAGCCTTAAAACATTGTTGTATGCTGCGACGGCGTGTCAGAAATTGTGCTGTCCAGCCCTGGGAGTCACTTTTGTCTCTGATTCTGCAGAGTCCCCTGGTAACGCACCACAACATTGCTTGACACATGCAAGTATTTTGCTTGACCTTCCAGACAAGCAATAATGCCCAGCCCCAATCCTTAATTTAAACTTTGACTGTGGCGGCAAAACCAATCAGACTTTAAAATTACTTCCTTGACTAAATTAGCAACTTCTGTTTACTGTTACTTTTACCACAACATAATTTGTTAATAACTCTTAAGAGCCTTCTCTATCAAAACACCCCGCTTGCTAGTACAGACTACACCACAGACAGATTATGGAAATACAACTGCAGAACAACAATCTTGCACATAGTTTGAGTCCCGCCTCTATCCACTGTGCCTAGTATATCCAGTCTGCAAATCTAGACAGCATATAGGAACTCTCATGGTCTCACCCCACAGACACATCAGCAGTCCCACCGAGCCCCCAGGAGTGGCCAGCTGATGGCTCCTCACCTGCTTGCAACTTGCCAGCAGCCCAGGGGCAGTCCTCCTGTTGATGCTACAGTGCTCAGCCATGAGGCCTGGGGCAGGAGTGAAGTGCTGTCGGAGGAAGCATTGCTTGGTAGCGGAGGCATGGAGCTGGGGCATTGTGGTGCCGGGGCACTTGGGCCAGCAAAGTCTTTCTTATTTTGCTAACACAATCAGGAAAGGTTAGTCGCCCTTGATGCAAGGGCAAGTCGACTGCTGTGTTACTATTTCCCCTGCATGTGGGTTCTCAAAGGCTCCTCTTCTACTTCCATCTGGTTCCTGATAAAAACATACTAGCTTCTGAATGCAAGGCTGATGAAACTTGGTGCTTTCTCCTTCCCTGTAACATGAAGTCTATGGTAATATAAGTAATAACTGCCCAGAACAGCAGGGGTGCAAAAATAATCTGTCCCGTGTGTCTGTTTTCCCTGTGACCCTCTCCTGTTCCACAATGTAGTCAAGACAGTGGTCTCTCACTTCACTGCTTGTGCAGAGGTCGCTGTAGATGGTCAGGCACCACATCAAATACTCCACATCTACCAAGAACCCATAGCCAGTGTGGCTGTGCAGTCTGTAAAACTAGAACTTAATCCCACTGGGCAGCAAAAATAGATATAATTGCTCAGCTAGAAGACTAAACACACTAGCAAGGAAGAACTGAAAGATTATTGAAATTAGGAGCATTTATCCTCAAAGTCATGTCCATATATCAAAATCTTATATATGTATGCCATGTGCAAGTGTGTGTCCCACAGCACACACACATTCACTTGCATGTAGACATACACATAAACATAGCTAATGTGAAGTGGCATGCAGTTGTGGGCAAAACCAGTCTTGGGTTGGGGAATTTAACAACAAATATTGCCAATTAGTATAAACTTTTAATTACTGTTTCTGGAATTGAGAAATAAAGAAGATAAATAAGGAACATATCCCAGCTTCCCTCTGGATATCCCTTCTCCTCCTTGCTGGTCTCCAGTCCCCTAGGTGCACGCTATGCTCAGTCCCCTCAGTGAGGCAAGGGGTGGCACAGGAGGTTGGAGTTGGTGTATTGTGGTTCCTTTGCTTTTGGTGCTCCCTGTTTCTTACTCAAATGCTCCAGCATGGGTTTCTCCATGGGCTGCAGTCCCTTCAGAGGCATGTCTTCTCTTGTGTCTCCTTTGGCTCTGGCATGTATCTTGCTCTACCCCTGCTTGGGTGTCTTGTACTCCTGCATGAGTGTCTGCTGGTATACCTTCACTTGTGCCTCCTTCTCTCTCTCTGGTATCTCCTGCTCCAGGAGCAGCTACTGCCCTTTCTTAAATATATTTTCACAGAGGCTCCATATCCTCTTCTGACTAGCTGCAGCATTGGGATATGGTGGGTTGGTGTCCCCCATTGCTGAGTTTTCTGGACCTACCTGGGACTGGCACGGGGCAGTCTCTGATCTTGTCCCACACGGGGCACCCTGTAGCCTCCACCCCACCAATCATGCCCAATAAATATGCACTCAAACAAGGATTTATACCATGCTAAGATATATGCAGGTCAACAAAGAAGTTTCACAGGAGTCTTTTGCTTCAGCCCGTGGGGTACAGTACTCCTCCAAAGAAACTTAAGTCCCCCAGCTTCCAATTCCCCTGTGAGCTATCTTCATAATTCAGTGTATTGAGTTTAATGTATGCCTTGGAGCTGGCTGAAGGAGGTGTATGAAGGACCTGGCTGACTGGTGACCTCTTAGACAGAGTGGTCCCTTGTGACAAAGCACATGGAAACTCCACTTTGCCAGCCTGAAGTTTGAGAGGTTCATCCATTGAACACTATTCCCCAGGCTAGCTGGCACCATGTGCAGTCTCCATCACAACAGCATCCACACAAGCTGTAGTCAGGACCAAGCGGTCATACTGGTGGCTTCTTTCCACACCTCACAGGCTGCAGTGCAGTAATAACAGCACCTCTTTCATTTCTCCAGCCTTAGTGAAATGATCGCCAGCAGAGAACAAAATGGTAAAAAAAAGGCTCTACCAGTGAGACAAAGCTGATTTATGGCCTAAAAGGGACATGAGGACAGATCCAAATGGTCTTCTTGGTATGTGCTTGACTCAAGCCCTACAGCCATCCACACTACTTCCCTGCTGGTGCTTATCTGGGCCCATTCTCGTGTTTTTCTTGCTCCCCTTGGTGCATTTGAGCGCTGCCACCACAGAGAGTGCAGGGGTGGCCTGAAAGAAAAGCGAGGAGTGCCACCATCCAAGCCTGGAAAGAGAGAGAAAGCAACAGCACTTGGTGGGAATACAAAAGCCTCAGTAAAGGGAGTGAAGGCATAAAGAAATTGGCAGTCCTATACTGTAGAGCTGAAGCTCTTGGAACCCAGGATTTATGATGTCCCGCCAGTTATGAGAAAGGTGGACCCTTTTCCTCATTTTGTTGTTCCTACATAGACTGTATATTATGACAAGACTCTCTTGGCAGTGGATTTGCATGAATAATGTGGCTGTACTATACCCAAGTAAATCGTATTTTGTTCTCAAGCATTCCCAATTGTTGTTTGTGCAGTCCTGGAGTCTTAGAATGCTGCCTGCCCATCAAAAGTTTGACTTTGGTAATCAAAAGGAAGTGATGCATCCTGTAGGACAGGAAACCCTCTTTAGGACTGCAAGAATATGGAGATTCCAGGGTTGCACAAAGCAAACTTCGCCCACTGCGGAGCTGTAGCTACTTCTGTGTTGAGCGGCAGCTGTTGGGTACTCTGTGACACCATGATGTACCAAATCCTTTCAGGAAATGGAAAACAGTCAAGCAGATGCTGCCAGGACATGCATGGTGGGAGGAAGTACTAGGAATTTTGATTGAGGTACACCATTTCCAATAGTGACCCTCTAGAAAAGGCATCTTTAAAGAGTTGGTCTGTTGTTGTTTTTCAGTGCATCAGAGAGCATCTTCAGAAGCGTAAGACGGCATGATACCACGTGAGGGTACTGGATCAACCCCTGAGCAGGGTTTTCTTTAAGGTCTCCCATCCAAGTACTCACAGATGTAACTCAATAAGAATGAACAAGCAAGACCGCAAAAAAGTGGAATAAGTAAGTATTATTTCAAGTCAGCGAGAGAATAACTAAATAAAACATGCTGAGCTCTTTATTTCTAAAAACTTAGTCAGAGAAACCAGTCACCAGGCTGCGAACACCTCATAAGCTGAGGATCTCTAGAAAAGGAATCGTGGTGTAAAAGTGTTTTGTAACTAATTAAGCTGGAAATTTTTTTTTTTTTTTNTTTTTCAATTTAAGGTTCCCTCATTACTAAAAGGAAAAATCAGAGAGGATGCTGTGGTAACTTGAAGCTGCTGGTGTGACTAAGGTAATTAAAGCGGCCCATATGGATTTCAGACCACCCACCTACCCACCCCAGCCCTTAGTCAAGTCAAAACAAAGCATTACATTTTTGAAGAGTTGAAGCTATGGAAAAATATAGGCCTCTAAAAAGCTTGTTATTAGACACTGCCAAGATAGTTTTTTGATGAGCATTTCTGTTAATTTGGCAACATAAATAAAACACCAGAGTTTTTTATTATGGTACGTAATGTGAGGTGGAGGCTCTTTGGCAGGTATTCCCCTTCAGGGCTTATCTCTCAGGCGTAGGAGATGCAGGTGGCAGGGCATGGTGTCATCTTCTCAGGGCTGCCAGTTTTTACATATTCATCTCAGTGAGCCAGATTCTCCTCTCTACAATGTGGTAAACCAGGAATAATTCCATAGAAATCACTGGTATAGAGCCAGCATGAGGTCATCACTGGAATGTGAAGTCATAAGCAGCTTCTCCCTACAGAGTAGCAAGGGACACCCTATTCCCAGACAATTGAGTTTCTACAGGTGAGCAAAAGAAATCTGTGGCTTAGGACTACTGCTCCTGTGCTTTACAGATGGTCCACTATGAAATTTTCAGTCCAAGTGATCTGAGAGCCTAATTGCCATTTATGTGCAAAATTAGGCTCCTAAGCAATTTGTGCCATGCCTGCAGTCAGAAGTTCTGCAGCTGTTAGATTTCTTGGTTTGCAAGCAGTGCCTCTACAATATCACCAAAGATGGTACTTGTCTCCCCAAATGTGTCGTCTTGGCTAAAGTCAAAGTGCCCAGTGGAATGTCAGCCTGTGCTGTCCTCAGAGTCTAATACAGTGCCCCACGGGACATCTTTGCAGAGCAATTCTAGAGGCTGTTGTGACACTCAGTTACTGTGGGACTATCGTATCAAATTCCCATGGCTCTATCTTCCACTATGTGTTTTCCACCTCTTCTAATGTTTTAGCCTCTTTGTAAATCTCCACTGTTTCTTGTGTCCCTCCTCAGGATGATAATGTTCTTGGTTCTGGTGTACAAACGGATCATACAGCCTGAGAAGACCAGACATAGGTTTCAGGAAAATGCCACTGCACAGTGGTTGCCTCTCAAGAGGAGGAGAAGAAGGAGAAGGACTTTGAGGCATTGCTTCATTATAGCAGGCACACCTGTGTTTTTCTGCCTCTGAAGGTCTTGAGGTCCTCACACTTCTGCTGGGGCAGGTCACCCTTTTACCTTCTGCCTTTGTGGGATTCCTCTTTCCTTAGCCAGAAACTTTTGGATAGGGTGAGCTCTAAGGCACAGTCTACATCACTCTTGGGTTTTTTTTTCAGGTCCGGGTCTGGCAAAACTAGGACGCGCTGATAGGAGAGACTAGTTAAAAAAAA
>VYXH01007402.1:0-26332 GCA_013397275.1 Burhinus bistriatus | reverse complement strand
AAAAAAAAAAAAAAGAGAAAGAAAAAGAGACAATAGAAACGTCTATTTATACCAGTAGTCAAGAGGAGAAGTTATTTTTTGATTCCTAAATCTTTTCTGTAACCTTGTGGGGAGATGCAGCTTCAAGTTATCCTTGTGGCCCTAGCTGTCAGCTTGTAGCAAAAAAGCAGGGAAGATTGATAAGATGGGTCCCAGCAGAAAAGTGAAGGAATGTGGCAGTAACTGTTGCTCTGGCTGCTGTGGAGAGGTGGCTGTGGCTCGCGCATCTCCCCCATGGCTAACGAAGAGCTGGTGGGAGCAGATGCTTCTGAGCTCATCCCAACCCATTTACTGCCCACTTGCTTTCAGCATTCATCCTAGCTGAGCTCCTTCTCAAGCCTGTGGAAAGGACTCCTCAGCAGATGAAGGCAGCAGAAGTGCCATTGCTAGGGCAAGAGTTAAAGGATCAAAGCATGTGGGAGCAGTTTTGAGCCATTGGGACTGGATTCACTAACTGTCTGTTCCAAAATAATTGATAGCACTGCAAATTAGTGTAATTCTCTCTCTGCTGAGAGGAGATTAGCATCCTCCACAGGCAGTCAGGTCTTCAGAACCTAATGCAACGCGTTCCAGCTTCTCACGACAGAGAAACGCAAGTCCGTAAGAGGGTCATGGCAGGGCACAGTTTTGGATCTTTTTTGCTAAGATATGTTATTAAGAGTGGAGCTTTTTATTTCTGTCATTTAACTTGCACGAGACACTCGGATATTAAGACACCGATAATGACTCAGGAGCATCAGACCAGAACAAGCTCTTCAGTGCAAGAGCAGAGAGAGAGAGAGAGAGAGAGAGAGAGAATAGCTGCAGCAAGTACATTTCAAGGTCAGCTTTGTGGAAGAGAAATAAAAGGCTGTAGGCTTTGAAGGTTGATGGCTCCTGGGTGTAACTCCTGCCTGCTTTTATGAAGTGGAACTGCAGGGAAGAATCCTGCATATTGTGACAATATTTCAGGACGACGACTTTTGGGAAGCTCTCCAATACTGTGACAAGCCAAATCTCAAGAACTGTGACAGATGAATCTCCAAGTGTTGGAAATTATGAGGTTTGTCTACTCAGAGAAATTGCAGTGGCTTTAAATATCCTGATGGACTTAAAGCTCTGTGATCTCTCCTTTACTGTGAATGAATGTTATATTTGTACAAAGGTGTATGATGCCAATACAACCATTTCTGTATGTGGGGGAAAAAAAAAAAGAAAAGAAAAGAAAAGAAAACACACTCCCAACTGAAATAGTTGTACCTGTAGAAAACCATGGCTTGAAACTACTTAGAATATGTGGATCCTACCAGAGAGCTCCAAAAGGCTGCGTATAGTCATTAGGAGATGAAGTTTATACCCTTGGCTAAGACTAGATTTGAGACTGGAGTAAACTGATTCCGTCCCTTCTGCTGACTTGTGCTACAGCTGCTAGCTCTAAGGGGCTGGAGGAAACTGGAATGAAGGAGGGGTCATTTCCTAATTTTTCCAGCCCTTCAGCAGCTACAGCTGTGGAATTTATTATTGGCAACTAGATACATAGTAGCTTTGATAATTCACGTGGAAGTGGATTTCATTAGGTTGAAAGTTACCCAGGTAAACTTCTTAGCACTTTTGCTGAAGTTCCCTGGCTTCTCATGCAAACATGAGCTGATTCTGGATTTTCTCAGATCTTCTGAACTGAAACAACTTTTCTGGGGACAGATGGCGTGAGTTTCTAGAGGTACACACCTTTCTGTAGATACATATCTGTTAGTTGCTTACCATGGGGACATGGGCTTGGGCTCCACTTCAGTGGCGTATCAGCTGATAGTGGAGTTGCAGCAGATTCCTAGTTTAGCCTGTATTGACTTCATTTGTCTCCTTCCAAATATAATTCAGAAAACATTATCCTAGGCAGCAGCAACAGCAAGGGACTTCCTCATGCCATCATCTAGAGGTGCAGGGGAAGATATCTCCTACAAATAGATGTTACAGAGTTAGCTGTCCTGGAAAAGAGTAGTGTCCCCCCAGGGACCTAACAGAAGAGGGGAAAAAATCAGAGGCGTGACTGGCTGAGTGACTGAATCCCACTTTATGAGTAGATGGGGTAGAGGTCTCCAAATAGGTAATTCAGCTGGCACGGTTGCTGGTATTCTGAAAGGGAGGCTTTGACTGCCTGACTGCCAGTTTCCTTGTCTGGTTAACAGGTGAACAAAGAGTTTCAGTGTTGCTTCTCCATGATGTTTCTCCACCTTTCATAAAACCCACAAATACATAAACTCACTAAATAGTCACTAAATTTCATCTCTCTTAAATCTGTATTACTTTAGCAAAGTTGCAACCAGTTTACAGTAATGCTACTAAATTTATCCAAATCTCTCCTCTAGCCTGGGTAACTTAAAAGGATGTTATGTGTTAGGCTGAGCGCAGAAGCCAATAACTGTACATTATTCTACCTTTGTATTGAATAACAAAGACCTGTGTAGCTCAGTAACCTACATGCAGGAAAAGGAATATAGCTTAACTCTCCCACAGAGAATTGCTGTGTTTGACTGTAGCATCTGTGCCTCAGTTTCTTCCCTGTAATGAGACCAGACCTGCTTCTGTCAAGCGCTTACAGCTTTCTGAATGACAGACAGCTGCTATAACTGTTAAGAGCAGCTCTCTTGCTTGCACTAGAAAAATTGAAGTCCACAAAATGAGCAGCTCATCATCTGAAATATTTATGTATTCATCTCTGTAAAAGCACCTATCCTCTGCAAAAATACGGTGAAGCAAAATACATTTACTACAGCTAAGAATGGCTACCAAGGGCTTCCTAATTGATTAATGTGCATTTCAACTTATTTTCTTCTTTAGATCTCTTTACTGCATTTTCCTTCTTTAGAGAGCAGGTCAGCCCTCCTGGAGCATTGAATACAAAACCTCATTGTATAAAACCAGAGTCCATTGCAGAAAATGAGTTCCAGTGTCAAAGAGCTTGTATTAAAATTGCATATCCAGTGGCCCCTGCTTACTTAAGCTTATTCTGATGTTTGAGGAATTTAGGAGAGTAGAATAGTAGAAATACACAGATCTAAATCTTAATACGTTTCTTGGGCTACTCTGTGTCACAGTGGATGCTTAATAATCAGAATTATGGATGAAAAGGGAAGGAAGATACGATAATTTAAGCATTAGTCCAGGATTCAAAGACCTGCGTTTGGTTCTTAGCTGTCATGTGATCTTAGTCTCTCAGTGTAAAACACTTCTAATAGCTGTAGCCTTTCTCGTTGGGAGGCCTTATGAAAGTGGCTGCATCAGCATGAAGAAAATGTCTAGGTATGATACAGCTGTGTAAGCCATTAATGTAAGCAATGTATTGAACAGTGTATTGAACAAACCATTTTTCCCATATGCCATATTAAAAACTGTGAGTCTTAGAAATGATGAAGTAGTGTGATTTTCCCCTTCCATTGATTCTCAGCATTTCAGCAATTTCTGTAGCATTCTGTAGTCCTTTCAGGTTCCTTCCCAAGCCAGAAGGTGACTCAGATGTGCCTTCTTTGCCTCGTACTTGGGATACACGGCATCAGGACATGGTGAAGAGGTGGTGAGAAAGCGTTGTGCAGACCCGTAAGGGGATAGGAGATTCCCCTTGATGTCTCTGTCTGCCCGATCTTGCTGTAGGAAACCCAAAGAGTTGGAGTTATGGATATGTTTCTCACTTTGAGCTTTTAGGAGCTTGATGAAAATGCAGATATCCTCGTCTCCTCTTCCCTAAAGCCTCTCTCTAGGCTTAGCTAAGATAGCAAAGAATGCTTTCTTCTTTGGGAGGGAAGATAAAAAGGGAAGGCAAAAAGTGGGAAAATAAACTTATCTTTAAAATGTAGGTGGAGCCGGTGATGCAGTAAATTCAGCTACTCGGTTGCTGCTTTGCAGTTGTTCGTTTCTGCCATCACCCACTAATGTAGTTGAAAGGCTAACAACTGAATTCATTGATTACCTTCTGATTTATTCTTTCCTCTGTTTTATATCCAGTATATATTTTCAGAAGTTGGGCTGTCATTACACTGAAGGTAAAATTTCTGTTCTTTTTCTAGAGACTAAATGGATAAGAAAATAGAATTAAAAAATATTTATAGTATCACTTGCAGTGTATCTAAGTATACCTAGAGTCTAAAAATACCTATTTTAATTAGCGACCTCTTGGGGGTGAGCTGAGAGCTCCATTTTTAGTTACAAGATATCGGAGGGGGTGGAACTCTAGGACAGTTTCAGGGCAATAATGTAACACAGATTTTGGTAGCATAGTTCCTAGCCCAGCAGAGGAGTGGGGAAAGTTTTTGACTATGCTGTTGAACATCACAGCATGCTTGCATTGTAACTACAACGTCACTGAGACATCTTTAAAGTCACAATGTTCTATATTAACAATCCTGGTGATGGCTAAGTGATTAAAACATGGGGGAGTAAGAACTGCTAGAACCTACTGTTATGGAAAAGCAATTATGTACTAAATACCTAAATGCAGATACATTTGATGGAAGGTATTGGTTGATGGGATGCTACCTGCATGGAACTGGGCTTGTAAAGAATAATTATGCTAATCAGTGGTATAGGTCAATTTTTTTAAACAGGTACATTAGTGAATTCTTCTTTGAGTTCGGCTTTTGTGTTCCCATTGACATAACTGTGAGTGTACTTCTAAAGCGAAAGGCAAAATAACAGTACTGTGTTAAATTATTTGCCAGATTTATAGTCAGTCACATCCTGCTGTCTGACTAGTCCTGTTGGGCAGGGTTAATATTGCTGTGGAAAACTGAATTTAAGATTGTCTGATTTACTAAATTTCAATCTTAATCTTAACAAATATATTAGGTAAGTGGGAGGAGGGAGGGGGAGCATTCATCTTGCACAATGCTATAGAACAGTAATTGCAATTGAAAAGCAGTTGTCCTGTTATATTTTCTTTTATTGTTCTGAAATATTAATGATAGTAGACTGTTTCCTTGCTTGTCTCTAGACACATGCAGATGCTATTGCAGGGTAGCTAGGGAAGGAGCCCATTTGCTACCAGGAGTACCAACCTGTGTGCATGCTCTGACCCTAGCCAGCTTGCCTCCTTTTCACTAAGTGTAAGCTACTTCAAGTTTTTGTTTACTGCTGCATAAGAGCATGTAAGTGAGAAAATAGATAATATTAACTTATTCCTGTGCTTGTGCAATAATGGCACTGCACTGACTTCAGAAGAGCAATGCCTGGTCCTGAGAGTAAAGGAGATCAGACTGGGATCCACAGGTTGGAGTTTTCAACAGGGCATAGAGGAGTGGGGACGGTACCCGCTAGCTCATGAAGCTCCTTTAGACGCTTGTGAAAGTACCATGTGCTATGCTTATCTCTGCATTCCTAGTTATTAGCTCCAGGCAGTTTAATAACAGTTGAGTTATTGCTCCATACTATGATCGGTATGATATACTGTTCATGTGCTATCAGTGTGGGACATCTGGGCCATTTAGGGACACACATAGCTATCAGCAGTAGGTTAGGTTAGATGGAGGGCTTGAGCTAACTTTGCTGAAGCCAATGTGAGTCTTTCCCATGACTCTGATTTGAAGCTAGATAGAGCTATATTTTGGCATTAAATTTATGCATACTTCTTAGGAAGTGTCCCTGCAGGACAGAGTTGTAACGCAATGTTGGAGGGCTTAAGAGAAACTTGTATGGCTGTGGTCAGTGTTACGCTTAAAACTGTTCTCTCAGATGTACGAGCTGGCCTGTACCAACTCCATTTAGTGGGACTTCTCTTTTTCTAAGGGAGGTGGCATTTTTAGTGGTTTGTCCTTTTAGATGCTCTTCCTACTCCAGCTGTTGTCAAATACACTGAATTATTACACAACTGCTCATTTGTTATGCTGTTATATGACTGCATTTGTAGGGACAAAAGCCCAATAGGTCTGAAATGATCTCTCTTTCTCGATGGCAGGAGCAGTAGCGGCAGCAGCAGGTATTTATTAAGAATACCTCTGGAAGATAGAGGAAGAGCAAGTATGCCTGTGCGTATCACTTTGCACACTGACACTCCTCCCAAGGGAACTGAGGAAATAAGACAAGCTGGAAAATGGCACTGTTCATTGAAGATCCTTCTGTCTGATTCTGCAAAGGTTTAATCAGACCTCTTGAGTTTGGCAAGAAATTAATTTTAAGAAACAACTGCTTAAAGAATTCACCTTAGTTGTCTGCTCTCAGTCAGAGTCTCAGTTTGCTGTCCTAATGTTAAACATTCATCTGCACACTGTGAGTGTCTGTCTCTGTGTCCCCAGCTCTTTTCAGGCAGTGGTACCTAACACCGAGGAGTCAGCACATCTTTCTTACTGGGAAGTTACACTATCTGTGTGCAGATATTGCTGCTGTTAACTTGAAAATCTGACTGTGTAGTGCTAAGGGCAAGAAACAATTATAAAACCGCGATTTTTTTCCTGGGTCTGCTGCTGAAGCCCAATGATTTGACTGTAGTTGATGGAGGCATCACAAAAGATACACCAGCAAGGCTCATACAAACAGTACTCTCAAAAGAAGTAGCTAGGTGACCAGAAGGAGCTGCTCAGGTGCATTTATTGAGGGTTAAAAAGTGCCCTTGAAAGTAAAATCTTCTAACTAGTCACAGAATAGGTGCCACAGTGGTAACAATTTCTACGAATGTGTTCAAGCTCTGACCGTAATTAGACTCTGTGTCATAGTATCTGTCCTTGAATTCATACCTATAGGTTGTAGCAATGTGGCTTTATGTGGATAACTCTCCACCAGGAACCAGACAAGGATGTTAATTTGCTCTGCACAGACTTCTAATTGCCTGTTGAAATTAAAATAAGTTTTGGCCACAGTACCTTGGGCTGATTTTTAGTTAGGTGAAAGCATGGCATGTCCCATTTGTATATATTAGAAGAGCTGGGAAGAGGGATGGGTATAAGATGGTAATGTTTGCAGATAATTAGTTTGTTTAGGCTAGATAAATCTTCAAAGAGTGAGAAGCTTCACAGGGATATAGCCAAAGGTATGTGGATGGGCATCAGGCTGGCCAATCTGTGTAAGTATGCATGTGTATTAGTAACGACTGGGGAGCTAAAGGCAGGGACTTTCATATGAGTTAAATGTAGCCACAAAGCCAAGGTGCTTACTACCACTGACTGTCTAATGGTGCTTCATTAGCACCATACTTTTGAAATAAGTTCTATCTGTTATGGATTATAGGACAAATTTATACCATTTCTTGTATTTTGCCCAGAGCTTGGCCTCTTATAGAGAAAGGACCACGAGCTGGATGATCTTGTGTGAACTGATCTGCTCCAAAAGACTTTAAAACATAAAGGGCTCTGTAGTCCATTACCATTCTTCTGAATCTTTCACATTATTAAATTCATCTTATTATAATGCCTCTTTTCAACAGGAAGCTATCAAATGGATCCCAAGAATGTGGTCGTTCTGACCCAGCTCATTCAGATTCACTTATCTCACAATAAAAACCATAGCCAGAATACACCAGCTGTACAGGAGAAGATAAATGGTTCAGATGTCTATTTGGAACCACTGTAAGTAGATCTTTTCTGTCCAGTAATGTAATTTTATCTTGCTGTATCTAATTGCGGGTAGTTGCTGAATCTAATGATAAGGTTGCTCTGTTTTCTGTCTCTAAAGTCTGAAGCAATGAGAAAAATCAAGATTATTTAAAATTGTCCTGAGTGATTCCACTGTTGCACGGAAGGATATTTTTCTTGGGCTTTCATGGATTTCAGTAGTTCAAAGCCATATTGTCTTCTTTTATGTAAAAGAAGTTCTAAAACCTCCTGTAAGATGAGAACGTTCATGAATTGGTTCAGCAGTCAACTGCCGACATGTGAGACAGAGACTGAACTAGCCAAGTGTTCTCTTAAACACACTACCCCCAGAAGCCATTTCTGACACTTCTAAAATGTACATTTATGATGTGATGCCTCTCTTTTGGTGATACTTTACTGATTTACCTGTGGTTTGCATGAGAGTTTCTCTGCGACAGCAGAAGGGATAACTGGTTGCTCAGCACTTTTAAAGCAGATTGGTGGCCTCATATTCATGGCCAGTGTGCAACCTGGAATACAACTTGGGAGTCTCCTTGCCAGCCATAGACCTCTGATACGTGAGCAAGAGCTGGCTCACCATTCAGCTGGAGGTGTCTCTTCCATTTGTAGCTATCCCCATCTTTTAAATTATTCAGCATTTGATCCCTGCACTAGAGGGCAGTCAGAGTCAGCTGCACCAGCTGGTAGGTATACCACACCAGCCCCAGGAAAAGTGGGAAAATCTGTGAGCAGAAGGGGCTGCCAAGTCTCAGGACTTGCCTTTTAGTCCTTCAGCCCCTTAGTATTAGCCCTTTGCCAGGGCCAGGCATTCATCAGCAGCACAGGCACTGCCATTTCTCATCATGAATGAGAAACTGAAGTGCAGTGGCTGCTGGATCCCTCTCCAGAAGGTATTTGTGCAAGTTGATCCCTCTTCCTTAGCTATTCTTAACTCCAACTTTGCATGTATTGGGTGTTTTCTGGGCCCGTCTCACAAATTTTTAACATAGACAAATCAAAAGGAAAATAACTGCATAGGAATGAAATGCTGAAAAAATTGCTGAATTACATGATTCCAGTGGGACAGGACTTGGACAGCTGTCATTGATTTCAATAAACTTTTAGGTGCCTCAGTCTTCTGGAAAATCAAGTGTGAGACGTTTACGTATTTCCTTATACCACAGTAGAAGCCATCAAAGCATTTCTGTCTCCTGCAAAGCTTTGTGCTATCCACAAGTACAATCGACTTGCTGCACATCACCATGAAGGGCTACATTCACTTGTTTGGAAGGTCCTGCAACATTTCAAATCCTGTTTGAGCTGTAAGAAAGACACTAGGAGTATCCATTCCCTTGCCTGCTTTCTTCCCAGGGTGGCCGAACATGCCTGGCTTCTGGCTACAGTTTGGTATGGACTGTTGGGCTGTGACCTGTGGTGTGTGGAATGCCAAGGGCAAGGGATTTGGTAGATTCTTTTAGAAAGAGTGTGGGCTCTCAAGAGATAGAGTCTGCCGAAGATTTGGAAAGGAAAGCCGTCATGTGATTGGGGAAGTGTATGTGAAGCACAAAGCAGAAGAGAACATGCAGTTTGATGGCAACAGGTCTGGGACACTGGGTAGTTGATTTATTTAGAAGAAAGGAATTTTTCTGCTTCATAGTCAGCACTGCACCATCCATCGTGTTCTGAATTTGCCTCTTGAGAAGTAGGCCTCAGACAAGATACTAGATTTGGTGGTTGCTAATGCAACCTGGCCTAGCAAATATTGTGGTGTGTTGAAGGGAGAACCCTGGCAACCATCTGCTTGGAAATTCCTGCCCTTGTGTGCAGCCAGATTTACAGAACCACAAGCATGAGGAAAGCATATCGAAACAGGAACCTCACATAAATGCCATGCTGTTGAGTGAATGGCAGTCTTTCGTCAAGAGCAGTTGAATTTGCAGACCAGCCCCAAATAGATTTCGGGTAAGAGCTGTTCTTTTTCCATCAAAAAGCTGATGAAAGGCAGAGAAACAGATGGGCCTTTTATCAGCTCTGGTTGAGGACCCATGCCACCAAGCCATCTTGGTGAGTCCTTCTCCTCCCTTTGCACCTCACATGCACTGCTCAGGGCTGTCCATAGCCCACTAGCTGCCAAGACTGATTTTCCACCATCTGCACTAGACAACCTTTTCTTTTGGCTTGCTGCCGCTGTCCGTGACTCTGTCAATTTAAATGGCAAACATGGATACAAGCATTACCAAAAGCAAAGCTCCATGTGGAGGTGACAGTGTGCACCTGGAACTCATCTAAATTGAGTAAGTCTTCCTTCTTCCTTCACAGGCTTAAGCAGGAACCAGGAAATATCTTCAAGGGATTTTTTTTTTCCTAATTTCTGCTTATTCTTTTCATAAAGGCCTGGCAACTTGCAAACATCCCCAAAGCATAAGGTGTGCTCTGAGCTTTTGCTTTCTCTGGTTTCATGTCTGTTTACATTACAATAAGGCTAAATAAATAAAAGGCAATAGTAGCTTCTCTTTGCTTTGTTTCCTGGCTGGTATTTGCAGTCTGGTCTGGAACAGCTGAACCCAAGAAAGGATTCCCAGTGTTGTCAAAGGGCTTTACATGAATATGTCCAGGGTCAGTCCTACATTTCTTTTCTTTTGCATGCCCTAAACTCCCACCAGTTTTACTGGGCGCTGATACTTTTTGCCAATGGCAGCATCAGATCCCCCAGCAGGGATCTCCTTCCTGTGTTGAGGCTAGAGGAGATTTATGTCTCATTTCCCTGTGCTGTATGTAATCCTTTTGCTGTAGCATAAGGACATAGGGAGTACAAGGTCCTGCCGTTCTGATTTCATAGTATTTTGCAACACCTTTGTACTTTCTTCATTTCTGTAGGGGACTGCATGTGATGCAGGGCAGTGAGGAGGAGGGCCTTGGGAAGTGCTTGTCCCGATTACTGAGACTTACTAGCTCTTGGGCATGAACTAATCAATCCAAAGAAAATAAGCCAAAACCTTTTTTAAAACCTCAAGTTCTTTTCCTTCTTCTCCTTTCCCTTTCCCTTTCCTTTTTCTCCTTTCCCTTTCCCTTTCCCTTTCCCTTTCCCTTTCCCTTTCTTTTTTCTCCTTTCCCTTTCCCTTTCCCTTTCCCTTTCCCTTTCCCTTTCCCTTTCCCTTTACTTCCCCTTCCCCTTCTTCCTTTCTTCCTTTTTTTTCACTTTTCTCCTTCTCCTTCTCTGTCTCCTTTTTTAATCTCCTCTCCTATGAGTACCAAAATTTCTTTTAACCTTCTCTTCCAAATTTTCAGACAGCTCTGGCCTCAAACAGGAGCTGATATAACAAAACCCCATGAGAGAGGTCTATTGTTACTCTATTTCTGGCCTATTTTTGCTATGAAGAGAGATGGATGCCCTCTGAAGCTCAGAATGGTATCTAGAGTTTCGGATGCTTCCTCTGACCACCGTGGCACTTGTTCAGAACACATGCTTTGTTGTTTGTAAAGTACTTGTTTGATTACAAGGGAAAAAAAAAGTCACTACAGAGGTGAACTGCTGTCAGTTTGGAGAGTGGAAGGGTGGGAAATGTCACTGTCTTTCTCTTTTGAGGGGAAAAAAGTGGGAGAGCATATAATAAAATGAGCACTTGAAAGGCAGTAAGAGTAAAGGACAAAAGGACAGAACTCGCTCACATTTCAGGTCAGCTAGGTGCCAGGTTTTCCCCCATCCAAGGCACATTACCTGTTTCAAGCATTTTTCTTCACAGCAGTGTTAGTAGACAAGGTACTGGATTTATGAATAAGAAACTGAAAGACGGAAAGGTAAAGGGGACATTTGCTGCACAACACAAAGGTGGGGCTGTTCCCAAGGAGAAAACACTGGCTCATAGAGATGGACCTAGGCGTCTTTTAGATGAGACAGCAGCGTACTCGGTAGTAGAATTCCATCACCCTGCCTTTTTCTGTAGCTTTGTTGGCTAGTTTAAAACTAGCTTGATCATGTTTGTGCAGGCTGAGGTTGAAGACATGACTTGGGTTGTGGAAGAAATAGCAGACCAGAGACTGAACAATGCTCCCAGGTGCTCCACACCATCTCCCTTTCCTGTGCTGGATCCATGGCATGCAGCAGGAAGAAAGAAGGAGCCCCTTTGCACTGCACTGTGTCTGGCCCCACAGGCAAGTAGAGATTTCCTCTTTGCCAGAGCTCTCAGACTGTGACCTTGCGCCAAAAGTAACATCATGTCAGATTGATTTCTGGGATATCATCCTGGGAGCACAGCTGCATTGGCCTCTGTCACTGAAGTTTATATAAAAATGAAAAGTTTCTTTAAAAAAATAAGATGGTCCTACAGTCTTCTAAAACTCTTTGTGGATCTGAATCAAGTCTTCCACATAAACCTTCTTAACGGCTCTGCAAGTCAAATCCTGCCTCCTCAGTGCTTTTCCCCATAGGTTGTTGGGCCTCAGACTGTATGGCTAATTTGGAAGGTAAACACCATAGTGATGGTGCCCAAGGAGGGAAGTCTATTATATTGCCTTCATGGTGCAGAATAAATGCAGGGAAGGGCAGAAGGGATGGGGAGTGACAAACCCTACTACATTTTGCTGAAGTGAGAAGAGTTGCTGGAGAACCATTTCCATGGCAGCAGTTCTGTTGAGTTAGTAGCGTTTTTGCATAACAGTTTATCAGACTAGAACTGCAATTCCAAAGAAACCCTCAATCCTCAATAATAATCCCTGTGTTTAAAGTAAGATATATTTCACCTTTGTTGTCTCTTTTCCTTTCATTTTCCTTTGGAAAAATGCCTAATGGAAACCCTATGTGTTGCTTGTACACAGTAGTACCTCAAATGAGAAAACTTTTAAGAATTTTTCTCCTCTTGTTTTAGAAGTCAGTTCAGACCTATAAACAGAGGCATTCTTTGCTGCATTAGCAGTTTATTCCATTTTTAATCAGCCACATGATGCTATCCAAATATCATTTAACCTATAATCGTCTTTTGTCCAGAAGCCCAAATATTTGTATCGCTAGTAAGAACTCATTAAGGTGGCACTCAGACTTTTTTTTTGTTCCCTGAATGCTGCCAAGTAGTTCAGTTATAATATATTCAGAGATTTGAAAGGCTGCAGTCTGAGTACTCTCTCTAGTTATAAAATCGCTAATCTGGGAACTAACTATCCAGTTAGTACAGTTATACTATCCAGTTATTACTTATTTCCAGTAACGGCAGGTCCAGCCTGGTTCAAAGGTAATAGCTGGTGATGTGTAATATCATAGTCTATATGGAAGTTCCTCTCTGAGGATGACTATGATCACCTTGAAGCAAGTACATTAAAAATCCTTGAAGATCTGTACTGTATGTGGTGTTGCTACAAATGCTGCTTTTTTAAAAATTCTTATCTTTTATTTAAGTAAAAAGTTAGCAGGCTTTTTTCTTCATTAATAGATTGTGGCAATGTGTAGGGCAAAGCCAGGTGACACTGTATTCTAAAACGTCTGACTTAGCAGAGCTGAAGGGAAAGCCAGGAAGAACATGTGCCGTGCATGGTAATCTGGAATTGTGCACATAAGCAAATATTTTGGTACCATGGACATTTCAGATCTGAAATTATGCACAGCCTTTAGATCAAAGGATCTCTAAGTGTTTTATTATGCTGATCTATCTAATAATATTGTGCAAACTCCAAAGTACCAGTATTTGGTAAACATTCACTTACCCACCTCTGATATGGAGCAATTGCAGGAATCAATCGTAGTTACTGTCTAACAGCATGCAACAAACTAAGCTCAGATTTGTGGCAAGAGGAAAAGAAGCTCTTACTCATATGAAATGAGAGGACAAAGTCTTGTAGCTGATGCCCTTGCCATAGTTTTATATGTACATAGCTTGATCTTTCCAAAGGAGCAGAAGAGATTGAATGCCAGGTTAGGGGCAAGGTCCTGAGTCCTGCTCGGTTGTGGGGATTGCCCCGGGGGTTCTCACAGGGGAGTGCACAAGCACTGACTCAGCACAGGGAGACCAGAAGCAGCTGAGATCTCCTTGAAGGTATACTGAGCTGATGAAGAGTGACTGGAGGAGTGAATTGGGGAAATGGACCTTCAGTGGTGGGTGGGTTTGGGGAACGGGTGAAGCAGAGGGTGAAGGAGTCCAAGCGTTTGCAAGACACTCTTCGCTCCAGTTCTGTCTGGTGTTGCACAGGTGGCTGTGCAGGCAGCAGTGGGGACTTTATCACTTCAGTCAAGGTTCTGTGAGTTTCGGCTACAGAGGGTACGCTCAAATGGCTGGCACTGAGTGTGTACACGGTGCCAATTGTTGTTCAGGCTGGGAAGCGGTATCAGTGGTATCAAATGGAGCTGGTCCAGAAACGTCACTGCTGGGTTAACCACTATTGGCTATATTAACAACTGGTGAAGGTGGTGCAGCAAATGGCTATATGCTTGTCAGAGCAGTGATTGCAGAAGACTAGGAAGGGCAGCAGGCTCACTAAAGGACAGGGCAGCTTGATCTTAAGAAGGCAGAGAAATGACATGAAACTGGTAGAGGAAGAGAAGGAAACACCCATCCCAAATGCCTTGAAATCTCACTGGCTCCTCATTCTTATGAATGCCTTATGGCTTAATGGTGTTGCCATGCTCTTCTGGCATTTGAATTGTAAAAGGTTCAAATGCTGGTCTCCTGTGGTCGGCCAGAATACTGCAAATCATCCAGAATCACCTTGGTTTTTTGCCAGTGGGACAGAGAAGAATCACAATTTTTCCTATGGAAAAAAAGAAGTTAAGCTATTAGAGCTAAGGTGATCTTTTTTCTAGGTGTGGTTGGGTTTTGGTTGGTTGTTTTTTCCTCCATACCAAGCTTTTTCAGATCTGTATTATTTTAGTTAGAACATGTTACTATTTTAATCTCTCATCAGCCCAAACCATTGACCTAATATGTCTTCTGGGGTAAAATGCATTATTTGATACAGGAAAATTGCGTGCTCAACAGAGAAAGCAAGCCCTTAAGGATCAGGTCTGGGGTTCTGAATTTGCAAATGAGTGCTGATTCAGGTAATCCAGTTTTTGACAAGGTAGTCAGCACCCCACAATGTCACATTGAGGCCCAAAATATATTTAAAGCAGCTGTCTGCTAAGATCATGCATGTGTCTGCCCATTTGTTTACAGAACTATTCTAAACACAAGGTCAAAACTTCACTGTAATTTAGCTAAGATTCTGAAAAGAAAGAAAATCCAGTATGCTTTCCTTCTTGATTTCAGTATATTATGTGTTAATTTAAAACTTTTCCACTGCTGAGGAGAGCAAAAAGTGAACCTGGCTAGAGGCAAGTCATGAAGATAAACACTCTGAATTGTTCTGACCCTGCAAAGAGAAAATCCCAAACGCACAAATCAACTCTACTAACAGAAAAATAAATCAGGTCCTTAACATTCTCACAGCTATATCTGAGTCATGGCATTTTAATAACACCACTAAGAATGTTATTGCAAATTATCTAATTATTCAAGGCGGAAATTCCCCAGCCTAGGCTTTCTACCAAATCTCTTCTCACCATTGCTGGAGGATTGCTCTGAAAAAAGGATGGCCTTACGCCGGCAGAACCCTTGTGGAAGACTGTGGGAGTCTGCTTTCACCATGAGCTGCAGGAAACAGTTGGTGAAAACCTAAGTCTGATGGTAAGCACTGTCAGGCAAATGGCCAAGTCCAAGAAGGAATACAGGCACCTAAACTCTTACTGATCTCTGTGACAGGCTGTGGCTTACATTTCTTCAGGAGACTGGTCCTGTATTTTCTTTTGTCTTTTGGGATTAACATGCCAAAGTTCAAAAGCTTGTTTATTTTCACAAAGGATAAAGAAGTGGTGTGTTTTCAAGAGCCGTGGGCAAACTGAGCAGCAGTGCAGAAAGGAAGGTCCTGGTGAAGAAGGTTAAAAAGCCAGGGGCAATCTTAGATTACCCGACATGCAGGTGGGTTGTGCTGAATGCACAGTCCTTTGGCCCTGCCGCGTCGCTGGATGGAGGATGACAACGAATGCTGGAGCATATGCAGTGATGCTTCACAGCTCGCTGATGGCAGCTGTGCCAGTGATGCAACAGGTACACCCAAGAGACGAACTAGTCCCAGGGCAAATGGAGCCAGTGCACTGGTGGTTCTGAGTGTCTTATACAAGCATCCTAGGTGTCCCAGGTTTCCTAAAGAAAACCAGGGCACGGAAGGAACGAAATACTAGGGAGAGTTGTACCCACCAGTTACTTTGCATCCTTGCAGAAGTCCTCAGAGGCCACTAAACCAAGTGCACATCCCTCACAGTCCTTGAGGCAAGAAAATACAATCTGACTGAAAAAGCTTTCCCTTTACAGAGATCTAGGAATGCATCAGATCTCAGCATGGGTGAAGAGGTCTACTGAATTGCAGCATATATAGCTTTGATTTAGGAGGTGACAAGCCAAGCTTCCATCAGTATCTACCACACATGCAGAGTTCCCCAAGAGCTGTGTGGCCTTCACAGGCCATTCCTCTTCAAGGTGGCACCGCCATCCTCTTAGAGTTACTGCAGCTTATTACTGGGGACACATATCCATGCAAGCAAAATCCTTGTACAGCACCTTCTTGCCTGTGCTGTTGCTTCTTGTCATGGTTTCAGCTGGGGTAGAGTTGACTTTCTTACTAGCAGCTGGTATAGTGCTATGTTTTGGATTTGGGATGAAAATAGTGTTGGTAAAACACTGATGGTTTTGGTTGTTGCTAAGCAGTCATGGCCTTTTCTACTCCTCATACTGCCCCACCAGCCAGTAGGCTGGGAGTGCTCAAAAAGCTGGGAGGAGACACAGCCAGGACAGCTGACCACAGCTGACCAAAGGAATATTCCATGCCATATGAAGTCATGCTCAGTATATGAAGCTGGGGGAAGAAGAAGGAAGGGGGAGATGTTCGGAGTTAAGGTGTTTTGTCTTTCCGAGTAACCATTACGCATGATGGAGCCCTGCCTTCCTGGAGATGGCTGAACACCTGCCTGCCAATGGGAAGTAGTGAATGAATTCCTTATTTTGCTTTGCTTGCGTGCGCAATTTTTGCTTTACTCCTTAAACTGTCTTTATCTCAACCCACGAGTTGTCTCACTTTTACTCTTCTGTTTATCTCCCCTGCTCCAACCAGGGAAAGTGAGCGAGTGGCTGTGTGGTCCTAGTTGCCAGCTGGGGTTAAGCCACAACACTTCTCTACTCTATGGGGAAGGTCTTTCAGACCAACACTCAAGTACAGAAAAACATTGCACAAGAAATGAAACTTTTCCTGGGCAGGCACAGAGCAAAGAGGATTTGTTCCACCCCTCTTCAGATATCTAGAACGTTAGTCTTGATGGCAGTGCAACATGAGACCTGCTTTTTCCTGAATCCCACCTTTCGTGATCCACAGTGGACTTTGTATTGCTTTGATACAGACTCTCCAGGTTTGGTTCAGCAACAAGCCCTCCCAGCTCCCAGGAGCACAGCCTACAATAAAGTCAGCAATTTTGCCTCCTGACTTGACACAGATCTTCACTTCACTTGTGGCTCCTGTGAAACAACTTGGCTGTAAACCTAGCTAGGCAGGTTGAACAGAAGTTTTCTTGAAGTAAGATTAGCGAGTTCAAGCCTCAATTAGCGTCCGACTTCCAGAAGTGAATGTGCTCTAAGGAGGCACATAAATGTTTGTTTTCTTTGTGAGAAGGTACAATATTATTTAATTCATTATAATGTGTCAGGATTTCTATTAGAATGAGAAGCTTGAAGAGGAGTACATGCCTTTTCAAGAGAGGGAGACAAAAAACAGAAATACAAAGAACCATCATGTACATATAGATAATGGAAAAAAAAAAACCAAAGAAAAATCCAAACCCTACTGCACACAGAGCAGAGATTATATAATTTTAAATGTTTTAAGTGCAGCACTTATGTCTGGGGTGACCAATTAACCATCTTTTTTTTATGTCTTAGGGAAAAGAAAAGTAGTATAATAATTGCAGGCCTTGATCAACGGTAGATGAGTAATTTAATGACAAAACTGTAGCGAAGAGTCCAAACCTTTTAATTCCAGTACACAGAATCATAGAATCATAGAATGATTAGAGTTGGAAGGGACCCTAAAGATCAACTAGTTCCAACCCCACCTGCCATGGGCAAGGACACCTTCCAGTAGACCTGGTTGCTCAAAGTCCTAACCCAACACTTCCAGGGATGGGGCATCCACAACTTCTCTGGGCAATCTGTTCCAGTGTCTCACCACCCTCAGACTAAAGAATTTCTTCCTAGTATCTAATCTAAATCTACCTTCTTTCAGTTTAAAACCATTACCCCTCATCCTATTGCTACACTCCCTGAATCCCTCTCGATCTTTCCTGTTGGCCCCCTGACTATCTTCGTGGCCCTCCTCTGGACTCGCTCCAACAGGTCCATGTCCTTCTTATCTCGGGGGCTCCAGAGCTGGACACAGTATTCCAGGTGGGGTCTCACAAGAGCGGAGTAGAGGCGCAGAATCACCTCCCTCGACCTGCTGGCCACGCTTCTTTTGATGCAGCCCAGGATGCAGCTGGCTTCCTGGACTGTGAGCGCACATTGCTAGCTCCTGTTGAGCTTCTCATCCACCAACACCCCCAAATCCTTCTCCTCAGGGTTGCTTTTAATCCATTCTCCATCCAGCCTGTATTTGTGCTTGGGATTGCCCCGACCCACGTGCGGGACCTTGCACTTGGCCTTACTGAACTTCATGAGGTTTGCATGGGCCCACCTCTCAAGCCTGTCCAGGTCCCTCTGGATGGCATCCCTTCCCTCCAGCATGTCGACCACACCACACAGCTTGGTGTCGTCAGCAAACTTGCTGAGGGTGCACTCAGTCCCACTGTCCATGTCACTGACAAAGATGTTAAATAGCATCAAGTCCCAGTACTGACCCCTGAGGAACACCACTCATCACTGGTCAGTGCTTGGACATCAAACTCTTTGATTGCGGCCATCCAGCCAGTTCCTTATCCACTGAGTTGTCCATCGGTCAAATCCATGTCTCTCCATTTTAGAGACAAGGATGTCACGTGGCACCGTGTCTAATGCTTTGCGTAAGTCCAGGTAGATGATGTCAGTTGCTCTTCCCTTATCTACCAATGCTGTAATGCCATCACAGAAGGCCACCAAATTTGTCAGGCATGGTTTTCCCTTAGTGAAGCCGTGTGGCTGTCACCAAGCACCTCCTTTAATCTCCAGTCCTGTTTAATTATCCAGTTATAGCAACTTGGATGGAGAGTGATAGACTGTTCATATCAAGTGACTTAAACTCCAGATTTTATTTGTAAACTATCAGTGAAGAGGATGGTAGGTAGGACTAGATCCTGACCTCTCCTGGGTGGTGTTGCACTTACTGAACCCAGATGAAGAGCGTGCCTAAAGTTAAAAGGAGTTCAGTAAAACCTGTGTGAAACTGAAGAGTCATCACACTTTGAAAGGCAGAAAGAGGAATATGTGACAGCTTGCATTATGACCTAGAAACTCAGTCACTCCGTTTTCATAACCGTTCTGCCCCAAAACCAGAAACATAGCCTTGCCCTGCTCCAGAAATTATAACAACCAGTCATACAGTTTGTACAGAAAATACAAGTGTTCTCTGAATTTACTGTAGGCCTTTGTTTTGATTTGCTTTTTATCTACCTTGGTTTTCCTAGTCTTTGGTCTTCTGTGTTTGATAAAACTATTAAAGAACGCAGTGCCAAACAACACCCAATTACTGCTCTGCAGCTTTTATATGAGAAGGTAGCCTCTCAAATGTACTCATCCTAGGCAGTAGTAGCTACCTTCACCCACAGTTAAGGTTGCACAATCATTTCCATTACAAGAATCTTTTCTACCCCCTCCCCCGCCCCCCACCCCCTTTTTTTTTTTTCAAAGTTGCTTGCAGCTTTACCAAACTCCATCATTCAGGCTGAAATTTTCCATGCCGGGTGTCTACATCAGGCCTCTTTTGCTCAATTAAGAAAAAAAAAAAAACAACTTAAATATCACCCATTTCTAAGAACAAGATGATGCAAAATGTGTACATCTGCCCACATTAGAAATCTTACTGTCAATTGAAAAGCTCTGGTACATTCAGTCCTTCGCCTTGTTGGGAGGTCAGTACAAAGCTGCCCTGCTTTTTAGAAGTGCCTTTGTCATTACTGTGGTATTTCTTGAAATCTGAAAAAAGTGTAGGACTGAAGCACTTGGGCTGTGCCTGGTTAGAAGGGACCTGGAGTTTGGAAACTATTCTGTGAAAATGTGCCAGCCTTTTGCATGGAAACCAGCGTACCCTGAAGTGTCAAAGCAGTGGAAGCACCTTCTGGGCCTCAGGCAAACAGCACAGGCACCAGAGAGAAGGAGGTTGGCCACAGGCACAGGATTTTCCTCTCCAGATCCAGAACTTAGGTCTGGGTCTGTTGTTCATGTTCAGCACATAATTTTGAAAATCCCTGACAAACTAGGTACTTGGGGCTTTTTCTTAGGATAAGTTTACGGATATGAGTTTTCCACTGTAAGTAGTTTCTCTGTTATCTCAGGTGGGGAAAGGCTGATGAGGAACTGATGTTCCAGCTACATATGATAAACCTTATGAGGACTAAGGTGAAATTGTGATATTGCCGTTGTTTAGCTTTTTTTTAATACTTTGGAAGCATTGTGGAATGTAATTCACACACCACCATTAAGATTGCAGCCATTCAGAAGCCAGGACTGTCCTTGCAACCATATTCAGCCCCCCTTTATGGCATGAGAATGGGGTGGAGAGTATAGAGAAACACTTGAGAAATGGTGATGTCAAGGTGACTGACTGGAGAGCTACATCCGCTTCTGGACGCTGCTCATTAAACTGTCTCCTCTGGGTCTTATGACCCTTCCTTAAGAAGCTTCAAAGTATTGCCATTTTCTTTATGTCAGGCTTCTTCCTCTCATCCCCTCTCCCTCTGGCTTATGTTAATGAAAGTATTACTACACTGTGAATAAAGAGCACAAATCTGGCTAAAAGCAAGGGTTACAGCAAGATATCAGACCTTTTGTCATAATAACTAGGAGTCAGAAAGAAAAGGCAAAAGTGGGTTTTTTGAGGTGCGTATACTCTTTTATTTACATTTTTCTTCTTCTGACAGAAGCTGTAGGAGCGGGTCTGTGACACTGCCACAAGTCCAGAGCAGCTAGAGACAGGTCTAGTGCAAGCACAGACAGCACGGGTCTGCCTGGGGCAGCAGACTGCTATGGGCTGCGCAGTGATGATTGCCACAGCGCCTGCTTGGCCAGTACAAAGACTTTGGCTGCTGCTGGAACTGTTGCTATTGCAGAAGGGGCCAGGGTCCTTCCCTGGCAGCTGCTGTAGGCCCCAGTGCATAAGCACAGGGTCTCAGCAGACGCGGCCCCTGTTCTCCTGTTTCTTCCTTCCCTCCTTCTGCCTTGACACCTGCCTCTCCTCTCCAAGCAGCAGTGGTAACTTTGCCTGTGCTGCTTAGTTAATCTGTTCTGCAAGGGAAGATGGGGTTACTGCTGAAGAAGTACTAGAATTAGATTATTGAAAAATACTTCACTTGTTTAAAAATATTTAAGAGTTTTTCCACTAAAATGCAGAACACTGAGTTCTAGGAATGAACTACATACCTGACTGAGGCTTTGCCACTCATGAGTAATGCAGTCATACCAACATCAAACCATCTCATGAGTCTCACACCGTCATACATGCTCTTTAATTGTCTCTCCAACACACTTCTTATGTAAAAAATTATAAAACACGCAGAGACAAGTGATGTCAAGAAATAATATACATCTAATGTTTTAAGTATATGAACAAAATCAGCAAGACAGTTTCTCATATTTTCTGGTCAAGCTGGCTCTTGGGATAAATATTAAAAGATGGATAACCCCAGCAGCTTAAATTTGGCTTGTGTTGTGGACTACATCAGGACTGGTCATCAAGGCAAGATCACAAGGCAGATCTTCAGCTGCATTCAACTTACTAAAACTTGCAATGGGTTCACAAAGCTGGAAGTGTGTGTGAGAAAGTTGCAGTTCTAGAGCGGCTGTAATACAGGATCTCTGATACCCTGTTGATGTTGCTTAACTCTTAGTCCTAATGAGTTTTAAGTTATCTTAAACTGCTCTAAAGGCTTATACTGATTTAAGCAGTTTAGCTTATAGTTGTGCCAGTAATGGTTCATAGGGTCGAGGGATCCTGATTAAAGCAGTGTATGGTGAGGAAGTATTGAGACATATAGTTCCGCTCTGATGAAAGTTCAATATTTTGAAAAGGTCATAATTTTCAGGCTTTTTTCCTTGTTTTTCTTTTAAACAGAGGACTATCACACATAAAAATAGAGGCTTTGCAGCATTGAGGTTCAGGGCAGATATGAATTTCCTAACTGTAAGGATGTTCCCAAATATTAACTCTGGAACTAAGAGCTGATCTGAAAATCTAAAATGATATTTCAGCGCTCTTTGGCATCAGTAATTTGGCATGTTACTTATTTTTGATTTTTCACTGTTGTCTTAGGATTTTTCCCTAGGAGTAGTTCATTGAAATAATGCTTAGCTCTTAAGTAGTGCTTCTTATCTGCTCATTGAAGTAGCTGTTTGCATTGCCTACTCCAATTTGAAGAAAGGTAGTTGACAAAAATTTTAGAGGTTTGCAACAGCTACTTTGTTTTCACCCTGACATAGTAAGAAGACGCCAGGGCCTCTCCTTTCCCCTTGGGGAGGGAACTTACTGTTCCCATAAAACAAGGCTTGAACCAAGGCCTGGATGTAGAAGAGCTGGCAGACTAGCACACTGCCTGGACGCATTTGTGTAAGAGGCAAAGGCAGATGACCATCCTTTGCATTAGGAAGAGGCTCAGGGCGTATAGAAGAACAAGGGCAGCCAAGAGCTGGGTTGGGCAGGGAACACAGGGGGCCCTGAAGCTGGTGACACTGAGCACAAGCCTTGTGGCTGTGTGTTGGAACATGTTAGCTTTGCTAATCATCATCTGTATAGCCTAGCTTTTCCCAGCACCAGTTGATTATAATTGTATTCTGCATTAGCACTGTTTTGCTGAAAGGCTTTCTGGAGCTCAAGCTACAAAGGAGAGTTGTAGCCCCGTGTTTCTTGTCAAGTGTTGAAGGGGTCCACGGCCGGGTGATTTGCCTCACCTTTCTATCACAACTCCCTGCTCCCGCCGAGAGTTTATTTGCTCATTGGCAGCAAGCTCCTCCAAGGAGAGATTTCTCTGCCATTGATTCAGTTGGAAATGTAAGAATGGACCTTGCTGAGTGAATATTTATGTCTGGAAGATGCTTGGCACACTGCTAGGAATACTTCACTAATAACAACAGTAATACCGTCTCTCTTGTAAAGATCTTTACAAACACAGAAGAAAAAAAAAAAAAAAGCAAAAGGAGTAAAACACTACAGTTGTTCATTCATCCTGGGGCAGTTTCAGGAAAATCCTTTGCCAGGGACAACTTTCAGTTAAAAAAAATCACTTTTGCTAGTGCCACAATCTCTAAGTGGTGAAAAAAGGGTCTGTTTGCATTTGTGCTGAAGAGATGTTTATGTGTTCCTAATTTTTAGATAATACCACAGAAACACTTAAGAGGATAAGAAATACAGCTGAATAACAAAGAATAAGACAATGCCAGTTGTGTTCTTGTGGCCTTTAATTTAGTTTTTAGAACATCAGGCACAGCCACATTAGTCATAGGCACACATGATGTGTCCTGCAGGCTCTGCCTCACTTCTTTCATTTTAGGATGAGACTGGGAACATTCCCCTGCTCCCCTTTACCAGTCATTCCAAGTCCTTCAGCACCATCTTCACTTCACCATTTTACATTATAAATACCTTACCAACTGCCCTGTGAGGAAGGAGACTGTTATTGTACCCACGTGACTCATGGGAAACTAAATGACAAGTGTATTAAGTGGTTTATCCAAGGATACATTGAAAATCTGGGCAAGTCAGGGAGTTAAACCTGCATCTCCCAAGTTCCAGCCTTTCTTTAAGGCCACTGGACTTCAGCAGAGGCTGCCTCAACTCTCCTAACAAGCTTGTCAACACACCTACTGAAAATCTGCAGAATAAAAGCATACACAGGAATCTGATCCTTTGTGTTAGATCAGAATTCAGAAAAAAAGGCATTAATTCTTTAAATCTCAAATGTTAATTGTTGCCTTTAGACAGCCACATTTTATTGCCAAATGCTCTGGGTTGCATATCCAAGTTTACCTGACAGAAAGGTGCAATCAGTTCTGGAACAGAGTGCAGTAGCGATCTTACTGCATCCAGCAATTCTGTAAGAAATCATAGAACAGCTTAGAAAAAGGACAGAGAGGAGGTGATTTGTGTATTTGTAGCCTGGCTCAAGCTTTTCTTAAGAGCTAATGGGTGAGAGGGACCAGAAATTCAAACTACCTACCCTGTTCTGCTCATTCCTAATGGTCCCAGCAAGATCCCCGATTATGGGAGTCATGCAGGAACCAAACAAAGGCACACAAAAAACATATCTGGAATTGCAGAACAAAAATGGAAAGCACACTGGGAATCCAGAGAAAAATATCTGTGCAATTAATGTGAAAGAAGAAAATGTAAAGCTCAGAAAAGGTTTTTCTGCTCTGTTGTTTGAGACAATAGAGATTTAGTAAAGAATTAGTCTCCATCAAAAGGTGAAGGACTAAGACCACTGCCAAAGAGGGAAAACATGTCAGAGCCAGAATCTTCAGTTGGTCTGTGATGTCAGCCTCTCTTCATAAAGCTGTTAAGTCAGTGATGAGGCCAGTACAGTACCTGGGTGACAGATAAGACTTGTCTGTCTTTCATCGAAGAGCCTGGAGAAAATGGAAGAATCAAAGGTGGTTGCACAAAGGTGGTGGTCTCCTGAACTATCTCTCTTGCCACCAAGAGGGAAGATGGAGAAAAAGAGGCAATCTAAGAGGCAGTGCTGGAAGGAAAAAGTAAGGGAAGTTAAAACTAGGTCTGGAGGACAGGGGAACCCAGGAGGAGGTGTGAGGATTTATCCCAGTGTTGGAAGAAATTCTTGTGAACATGAATATATAGTAATCATTCTTGGGCTGAAAGTGTGGATCCTGGAATAATTCTCCAAGGCAAAGAAAGTGATCTCAGAATCAAAAGGGTTTTCTAATTGAAACTCGGGCTAAGACAAGACAAAATGAAGACTTGTTCCTAGCTTGACCTCAGCTTAGGATTGAGGAGGAGATTCAAAAGATGCCTGAAGATATTTTTTAAGGGTTATTCCAGTTCAAAGAATTAATGGAGCTTGAAATAACTTGCTAAATATAAATACAGAAGACTTAAAGGTCAGGAGGGTATTTTTTGTCCATGCCTGCATCCAAGACTAGATGAACTCTCATTAAACCTCTGCTTCCCATTTGCAAAGACTGGATGATACCCCTCACCTCTTGAAGCTGAAGTAAATGAGAGCATCTTCCAGAGTGGAGGGAGCTGGATTCTGCCCTCACAACTATTGGCCTTGCAGTCATTTTAAGTCTGATGTGAGAACTGGAAGAGAGAGACGGGCTGTGACTTCCATGAAGTAAATCTCCTTTCTAGCAAGGATACTTACTAATTCTCAAAGCATCCCTCAGATTCCTTTCCTTTTCTCCGTGCAGACAGCAGGCAGGACTTCTCTCTGAGCCTCATGGCTGAATTTTGAAGGCAGATTTACCCTCTGTTATGTGCAGATACATGTCAGCAGGTTAATGAGGAGGTATGGAGAAGAAAGGACACACTATCTAACAGAGACATGAGTGCCAGGGACGAGGCCCACAGTGAGCTGTGAAAGATCTATGCCACAAATCATATCAAAAGAAGCAAAAGCTAATGTTTACCTCCCCCTCAGTTTAAGGCTCTCAGCTGCAGAGAAACAAAGCAGAAGAGAAACCAGGAATAAAATCCAATCAGCCACCTGCTGTCAAATGGTTTCACCTGCTCCTGGAAGCACAGGTTGGCACAGCTGTGCGACACAGCCCCCACCACTAGCCTAGTCTGAGAAAGAATTGCCTCAGAGGCACAAGCATTGCAGATAGAAGTTTTGTGCCAGCTAAATAGCTAAGTGAAAATATAATGGACTCCAGGTTTTTTTCTTAAGGAATTCCACTTTGTGGAAGATTACAAATTGCATTGATTGACCAGTTTTATTGAATGGAGAAGGACTGTGAAAAAAATAATTTCCTTTAGATCTTAGACTGTACAGCCGGGAAAAGTTAGAGCTTGTGATTTCTAAGACTCAATCCTATGTGTGTAAAACAGGATTAGCATCCTTTCTCCACCATCTCTTAGAGTTGTTCTGAGGATATGTCCGTTAAGTGGTAACAGAGAAAAAGTGTGTTTTCATGGCACAATGTAAGGCTACTTAGCTGGGTATGACATGGTTATAGGACACATGCATTTTTCAGAGCTGGCCCCGGTAAGTTGCCCTAGCACTTCATTGTGCTGTGGAGACCTGCAGACTATAGAATCATAGAATCATAGAATCATTTAGGTTGGAAAAGACCTTTAAGATCATCTAGTCCAACCATTGACCCTACTCTACCAGGTCTGCCACTAAACCATGTCTCCAAGCACCACATCTACACGACTTTTTAACACTTCCAGGGATGGTGATTCAACCCCCTCCCTGGGCAGCCTGTTCCAATGCCTGATAACTCTTTCAGTGAAAATTTTTTTCCTAACATCTGGCCTAAACCTCCCCTGGTGCAACTTGAACCTGTTTCCTCTTGTCGTATCGCTAGCTATATGGGAGAAGAGATCAGCTCCCA
>VYXH01007401.1:3447-39905 GCA_013397275.1 Burhinus bistriatus | reverse complement strand
CACTGAGACAGACTGCAAGACCTATTTTGTCTCTGTTACGATCAATAGAGTAATATTTTGGAAGGTGTAATGAAAAATAAATGACAAAGCATTTAGAATGTGTAAATGATCCTAGAAATGCTCAAAAGCCTTTTGTATCTGATGTTCAGAGATTTCACATGTCCAGTTTTACATTTACGAAGGAAATTATGTAAATAATTGCTCTGTACATGTAGGTAGCAGAAATTCACTGAACTGCCTGTCAGATAAAATGCATCAAATACCTTCCATTGTATTTGTAAGTATGCTGGCTATACTCATTGCTCTTTGTCTTGCAGCAGAATCTTCCAGCATTTCCATGGAAATTTGGTAAGAACTCAGTCTTCTTTTTCTTATTTCTGTTTCTGTAGTGGTGCCCTGTAAGTGAAATACTGAGGAATTAAACCATCCTTTTCAACAGCCAGCTAACAATATTTACTGTATAAATATTGCAGTGATAATAAAAATCAGCTTTGTGCAGCATACTAGACTTTTCTTTTCATGTAGTAATTTCTTTGTTCTTTATTGAGGAACTCAGTGGGAATTTTGTACAGTGCTAGGAATAATCAACTGGGGGACACAATACCAAGGCAATGTTGGACCAAAGGTGGTTCTCATTTAAATGACTGAGTGAACAAAGTTTTTGCTAGGTATCGTTTTGCTAGTGATTATTATTATTCTTTCAAGAAAAAATGATCAAAGTTGAAACCTGTCACCTTAATTTCCAGCAGCTAGTCATGTTAAATATTTAAAGTGAGAGTACAGAAATAGACAAACTATTATTTAAGAAAGTAACTTTGATACAAGAAACATGAGTATAATTCTTGGAATTAATTATCTCTCTAATACTATGTACCGCATTCCTAACCTGATAAGCATGGTTGGAAAATTTTGTATGACAAAAAAATCACATCTTATTTAATATTTCTACTATCTAATTTTCACCCACTGCAACGTTCATACAGAATTTGTGATATATTCTTGCAGTGAATATGCAAGTCCTCTCTGTCTCATATGTCTTCTAATTATCTTTTCAAAGCAATAATAGCCAGCTCTGATTTAAATGTGCCTAACATGTTACTACTCTGTAGCATGTAGGTGTCCTCACAGTTGCTTTGCTTTTCTTCTGGAATGCGGCCTAGGGATCTAAACACAGGAGTGGGATTAAAAAGTTCCTACATCTTGGTTCCTGCTCTACCACTGATTCTGTGATTCATGGAAACCAGTCACTCTTCTTCTCATTATTCTGTCCCCATCCAGAAAAAAGAATAAAAAGGCCTGCAGAACTCGTAAAGGATTTCAAGGTTATCTTAGTGTGAAGATGGAAAAAAATTTTTGAGCATCTGCTAGTACTACTTCTTTAGAGAAGACTCTTGAGTTAACTAGCTAAATCTTTTTTCAAGTGAATGTATTTCTGAAATAGAAGTATATACGCATAATCTCTAAGGTAATCTGGATTTCTGGTATGAAGGTCTATATCAAGATAGGAGAGAAACAAAAAATAAAAAGAAATGTGTAAGAGTAGTAATGAAATCTCAGTACTTATTTATAATGAAAATATTTTTCAGGTTAAATACAGTGCTATTATAGCCACCAAAATACCATATTGAATCCATATTAAAATACTATGTATGAAAAAGCTTGTTTTTTTTAAAGTTTGAAAGAACATCTTAGCTTACAGAATTCTGAAACTCAGACTGAAATGTAATGTAATTGCAAAGGTACATAGGAATGGTACGTCTCTTTCTCATGAAAGTTATGAGAAAAAATTCTTCAAGATAAACTCAGTGAAGGGTATTTCTATTAACTATCATGGGACTAGTAACAGTATTCTGCTTAATTTTTCAGGTGTTTTCCCATACATATTTCCAAGTTATATCCTTAGCTATCCATCAAATTTCTACCTTTGTTGATGAGGTGAAACTATATACAAATTGTCAAATTCAATTTATGGGTTTTTTTTCTTTCCATGTGCAGATCTCTTGCTGAAGGGAAGGAGAATATAATACTTTACTGAGGCTCAGACACAGGAGGTTGAGGACTTTTTTTCCCTTATGTTCTGTTATTTAGAAACTATTGCAAGTTATTTCTCACAGCTCTAAGAAATTATAAAGCATGCAGAGGTGAGCAGTAAGAAAAAATTCCATGCCTGAACCAAACTGTAATAATTATTGGTTTACTTATAATTACCTCTGGTATGAGCTGACCAGTAGGTGAAGTTAGAGTTGAAGGTCCTCCAACCAAGGAAACAACTCCATTGCAATCCACAGTGCTGTGCATCTTACCATTTACTGGAAGGGCTGGTACCATTCTAGATGACACACTCGCCTGACTAATATTGCTGTTGCGCCGTTCTCCATGTCGATTTGGAACAAAGAGAGAATCTCTTCTGCTCTCATTGTCTTCAAAAGTGCTGTGCTCATCATCAGCAAAGTCATTTTCAGATCCTATATCCTTTGCACGACCTCTGAAACTGAAAATGCTTGTTTTGCTGTTGCGCCTTGGTGAGAACAGGGAACCACGAATGCTCAGCAAAGACTGCAAAAGATTTAAAACAAACCAAACCAAAACAGCATTAGAACTGAAATTCTAAGTTCCTGACTTTTCAAAGAATAGTTACAGTGGTGGAGGAAGGATAGTAACTTTTTTCTTCAATAGTATCAGCGTGTCCATTAGGGGAATGTGAAGTAAAGGGGAAAGATTCTTTTTAAGGTAATGTCACAGGACTGAGGAAAAGTTAGGCAGAAGACATAAGTAAGGTTGGACAGTTTTGAGCAGAGAAGGCGGGTTGAATTGGTATGGACCCATGACTGTGCTGGAGAGAGTTTTCAACATCACTATCAAGGTTTTGCAGCTATTTGTCTTTTATTCTGTCCTGGTTTGAGGTAAAACAGGACCAATTTTGTTCAGTAACTTTGCTTTTTAGCTAGGCCTCTTCTAACTGCTGAAATTAACAGCATGTTGTGCAGAAACTGTTCACTCTCAGAGTGGTAAGACCCATGTTTATAGTTGGTGCCAAGGAATGGGATGCAGAGAAGCTCTTGCTTATACTTATTGCTACAACAACCAAGGCCAGCCAACTTTGTTATTTGCCCCATTGGAGGGTCGGAAATGGAAAAGCATAGAGGGGTCACACCTGCGGGGAGGAGCGGACAGGACAGGTGACCCAAAACTGACCAACAGGGTATTCCATCCCATCTGCATCACGCTCAGTATAAGAGCTGAGGGATCAAAGGGTCAGCCCTCTTTCTTCAATGGCCAGCATCTGAGGAGGACTCTCTCTGTTCATCTGCCTTTGATCCGGATCCTGAATCCAGATCCGGATCCTGAATCCAGATCCGGAATCCAGTTCCTATCAGTCACTGAGTCCAGTCTGGGACTTCCCCAGTGCCTGCCAGTGACGTGATTGTCATCCTGGGAGCTTGATACAGTTTTGTATAGATTTCATTATTTTTCTTTTTATTATTTTATTATTAATATTTCATTAAAGTAGTTTAGTTCCTTCTAAACTCTTAAGTCTCTCTTTCTCTCTCTCTCTCTTGCCTCCCTTTGGGAGCAGAGCAAGAGGGAGAAAGCATCTGTCGTTCCACTGGATTGGGCCAATCTGGCCCAAACCACAAGAGAGTCCTTCTTCTATTAGAGGACAGAGCTAAAAATCTTTTACTTTTCTTCCCTTCTTCATCCCCTGGATTCCTAAGGATAACAACTGATAACGCTCACCGATCATTGTTTTCTATTCTGTTTGCTAAAGGCAGAAGTGGTCTTAAGTTTGGTATTAAATTTAGTCTAAGTTGGTGTAAAGAACTTGTCTGCCCTCTTCACAATAGGCTCAATAGTGTGGGAACAACATAGGCAGTACTCTAAAACTAGAAGACAGAGGCAACAGCTTGGGGAAGCTCTGGAGGTACAGTGTGAACACAACTAGTAGCACTCTTGGGCATAGCACTCTGGGGGCTATAGCAGGCTGTACACCTACCAGAAGGTACCACTTGGCCATCAGGCAGCTCAAAGCAAGCATTCACCAGGGACAGAGTTACCTAAAGATATCCTCTTACAAATGAGAAAAATAAATCAGTAGTTGTTGGTAATTCATCTTTTAATTACAGTAGAAGCTAGTTAATGGAACGTTCTTCTCCCTTGCTACATATTTTATTAACAGCACTCATGAATAAATAAAATGAGTACTAATTGTGGAAAAAAAGAAACCTCACATTAAGCTTCCTTCAATTCTGCATTTGTACAAATCTTCGCATCTTGGTACATCAAAAACCTGGTTTGAGATGATTCTGGATTTTTCACTAGTTTTGCAGGTGGAAAGTACTCATAGTAGTAGCCATGGTTTTTATCCCAGGGTAACTAAAGTGAAGGTGACAACTGCACTATAATATATAAGCCTATATTAATACTGTGAAAACCAAACACTGAATATATACATATATCAATACATAAGTATCTCTGTGTATGCATACTCAGACTTATACATACACACACATAATGTGTGTGCTGAACTGGTTATAAAGGCTGACAGGTGTTTACCAATATAAGATGTATTTTTTCTGCTCTTACAGCTATACCAAATTTTAATAACTTGGGCTGAATTTTCTATGCTGGCTGTCAGCCTCAAGCCAAGTTACTTGAAGAATATCAGCCAAATGGGTTTGCTAACCCATTTACGTAAACTTAGCTGGAGAAAAAGTGCTGTTTTGCTTATGCTGAAAGATAATTTTATCTAAAAAAACCCCTCTAGCTGCTATAGAGCATGACACTGAATTCTGACCAAATGGTAAACTAATTACTGCACCCTTTGTACATTTCTTTGTAAATGTATTTGGCCGGCCTACAGTCCTTCAAAAATCACACACTCACTAGGTTTCGTCTGACTACCACTGCTACCCTTGTTTTTTTAGAGAATGTTTCCATGGCTGCTATGGTTTTTTTGTTGCCCAATCTTATGAGTGTGTGTTATCATGCTCTGAGCACAGCTAAATGGATCAGGCCCCTCAGGGATTTAGGAGGAGTAATGCCTGCTTTGAAAGTCCCTGCTGGATTGAAGCAAAAGATATAAGCCAAAATGGCTGCAATTCTAACATGTGTAGAGGCAGAAATATATGTGCCTACATGCTCCTGGAAAGTAAAGTCTGAACGGAAAGCTTGGCTTTTCTTGCAGGCTGCAACATTCATTTGCACATGGAATATTGTGTCAAAGGAATAAACAGGAGCCAACTGGGCAGATTATCTCCCCTTACCATTCTACTGCATTGTTTCATGCTCTGCCACCCTGTTTCACCAGGGAGCTAACTGCATGGCTAAGGCGGCACATCAGCTCTTCCTTTTTACCAGTTCTGTGCCCGTAATCCTTCCGCTCTTATGGTAGCTCAGTTTTATTTCAGTTATATGCAGGCCCCAAAGCATTTTACAACTGCAAAAACAATTACCAAGACAGTCTTTCATTAATAAATTATCCTCGTTTAGATTATTTACTTGATACAAGTCTCTCTGTATCTTAAAATTTTAAATTAACTTAAAAAAAATAATATTTCAGATGGTCACTTATTTCCTCCTTGCTGTGTAATTCATCATGTCTCCAGATGAGCTGTTACCTGTCTATTGCACCATTTCCTTCTTTTCTTTCAAATCTATGACATATACAATATTTGTTTTCTCTTGATTTTAATGGATTTTAATTATTTATTCTGCAACATGAATTCACATTTAATTTTAATGCTATCAAAGGTAATTTGAAATGCCTTCCTTCTTAAGTTTCTGTGGAAGTTTCACAGTTCTTCATGACAATTGCCAGGATGAAAACTTTCTTAGAGTTTCAGAGTATGAACAAATACATGCAACAATGCTTTACTGTAGGTTAATAAAGCTACAGGAAGTTTATTATCTATGGAATCTCTTTCTCTCAAATTCTCCTCCCCTTAATATATATGCTTCTATATTAAGTATTTTTTCTGTACACCAAAAATGTATTTAATATAAACATAGTATATTCCTTAATCAGTCTCTTCACCAGAAAGATATAAAAGAGCATCAGGGAATTTAGGCTAGACAATGGAGAGGCCTATTATCAAGTAGTTGAAGCACAGGACTAGTAGTCAGAAATTCCTTTCTGCTCAGACTTTGTCAATGACTCTTCTTTAGTGTGCTCAAGTCACTCACCAGCCTCATCTATAAGGTACAGACACTGATCTATCTGTCTATCTATCTATCTGAGACAGAACTGTGCAGTCTAAGATGAGATCTTTGGCTGCAGCTCCTTTGTATCAGCCTGACTCAAAGCCCATTCCAATTAATATAATATTTTTTGGAGCAGCATTGGCCCAAAAATAAGAGTACATTTTATTAGACTGGAAATACACTTTTACAATATTGCTCAAAAGATTTGAGATAGATTTAATAATTTGTTTTTCTTACTTTTTTTTTATTTCTTATCCAGAGAACAGCCTGGTCATTCTTCTTAATTATAATAAACATTAGTTCACTTCCTTAGAAATCCAAGTGTATGTTTTTCAGACCAGGCAACATCCCTTATAGTTGACTAATTACTGAGGCTTTGTCTCAAACTTTCCTCTCCTCAGTACATATATGTCAGTATTTCTGCCACTGAATCTCATATTTTGTATCAGTCTGTAAACTATCACACTTGATACGAACATTAAATAGGATAAACATTGGTAGTTAAACATGGGTCGTATTAGTAGCTAAATGTCATCTGTTGGCTCAGACCAGACACGATCATTTTGAAGAGATGCATTTTGAGTGATTTTTCTACAAATACCGTAACTGTGTGTAGACTTGAAATAAACAAAGGTATCCTTAAGCGATGGAAGACATCCTTTGATTTATGGGGGTAGAGCTTTGAAATTTGGATTAAATGGTTTCCAGAGGTCCTTCCTAAACTATTTTTTCTATGATTACAATGATTCTCCATCTTATATAATGAATTTCTAATGAAAAGGAACAGCATGACTAAATTTTTATAAATACAAACCCAAATGATCCCTATATATTTTGTCTTTATTGTGGAGTAGTAAAGCTATGTTTCTCATTATCTGCCATTTAAAGAAGGTAACTAAGGAAAGCAATAGAAACTAATGGTAGTGGAATTTCCTATTCGGGGTATTTTGATTATGGGGTCTGCTAAAAACCCACATATTTGTATACTTTTGAAATGGATGCAGAACAGAGAACCTATGGTTGATTAACACAAATATATGAATACTAATCAAAGAATCTTTGATTCTTTCTCCAATCGACCAGATACATCTTCAGAAATACATTTTCAGAAATGTTTTAATTAAGTTTACAATTATCCTTGGTATGCTCTTTTTATCCCTTTGCTAATAGAATAGGTCAAAACATATCCAACTAACACTGTTAACGGTACTACCACTGGTTTTTTTTCTTCACTCATTTTTTACATAACTTCCAATATGTAAAGCTGCTGTAATGTGAGTCAAAACCAAATTAGAGTAGATGAACATTCTTTAATAAAAAAAGAGTGCTGTACCTGGTGGGGAGATGTGAACCTTTTTTCATACGTCAGTTGACTTTCTTCTGTGGAGAAGCGGAAACTTTTCCTCCTGATACTATCTTCTGACTCTGACTTGGGAAACTTATCGATATCTCCCTTGTTCTCTGCTTCAGACATTTCTTTCTGTCTTCTTTTCTTCCTTCTGTTTCTTCTTTCTTTAGCACTCTTTGAGCTCAACTTTGATGCTTCTGAAGAACTTTCCAAGAGTTCTCCTAATCCCCCTATACCACTGAAATCTCTTGATGCAACGGATGCTGCTGCTACTGCTGCTGATGCCTGTCAGGTTACAAAACAAGTTATTCTTAGTAGGCCAAAAATGAACAATTTTATAGGCTTTTATCAACTGTTTTTATTATGACTGTGGTAATACTGCTGGTTGTACACCCTTGAGTATGCAAATATACACAAATAAATTGAACTGAAGATAAACTATTGAGTTGTATAGCTCCTCATTGTTTAGTAGCATGAGCTACTTGAAGTGTCAACTTCAGCAGAACAATAGCATCACTATTCCTTAAAGACCTGCTGCACAAGACACTGGTCTAAAATGATGGCAGTCAGAAAAGTGTAAACATGGGGCTTTTTCATGTATTTCAGACCTGCTTCCCCATTTTCTCTTGAGAAAAGCCCCACATCGTGCTCTAATTCAGCTGATTCCTTCTGTGTCCTTAAAGAGAAAATTAGTCCCTAACATCCACCACAAGAGTTAATGTATCATAATCCAACTAGCAGCCTGCAAGCAGTAGAATGCAGCCTTTCCTCACAGTCTTCACAGCAAGGATGCTCCCCTCACTTTCCTTCTACCTTCACTGGCAACAGGCACACCCTCTAGACAAATCTTTAAGCCCTCCCCCCTCTTCATGTTTCCCCTCCCACGTTTCCCACTGTAACAGCACTCTAGGCCTTCGTTACAGATACGCGAGGGTACATTTATTGCCTGTCGCTGCTGCAGTCAGAGAGAAGAAAAAGTTTAGGTTTCTTCTCTGATGGAAAGGGATGAGACTACTTCCTGGAGCGAAGAGCCATCCCAAAACTCAGGCCCAGCATCTTCAACTATAGTGGTCAGCCTACCTGATTTGGCTCATTAGGGAAACCAGTTCATTTAGTCATCAAGTAAAGGAAGAATTGAAAGTGTGTCCAGTACTCTTCCTAGAAAGAACTGTCTGGGAGATTGCTATGAGATTCTGCAGTGGAAAATATATTTGGGAAGCTGATAGGCTGCTGTGAGCTTATAAAAAAGGGTGGCGCGAGAAATGGCAAGAGACTAGGGTTATATAACAAAGATGACTGGTAATTATCCGGCAAAGCATATTATATTCAATGCCCAGTGTTTCAGGAATGATGAGACATCTCTCTACAGCAGGAAAAGATCATTGAAAGCTCATAGTATGAATTAATGGCTTTCTCCACCACAATATACAACCCATGCTATACAAGTTGACTTGATACAGACTTTTTCTGCTAAATATAGTATTAAAAGGATTCTGAAGTGTTTATCAATTTTATAAAGTGATACTCAAAATTTTGTTATACTGGTTTCAGAATATTGTCCTTCAAATGCTCTAACAGAGGCAAAGGCAGCAGATGCTAAGTGACCACTCATCTACTTCATAATACTAACAACAAAGGTCAAACAGTGAAGCAATCCAAAGACTGCTGTGATGACTTAGGTTTGTGGATGAATAGGTTCTGTGTCAAGGGAGTGAGGAGATGGGTCCCACACTCATTTCCATCTCAGCAACCAATTCAGCAGCTCAGTGATCCCCCTTGTAATGCATATTTTCTGCAAATATTTTCACATACAAAAGGGAACTTGACTGTAATACTGCTTTTCTCATAATGAATTCAGTGGTCATTCATTTAAAAAAGTAAGGACTTTCCAGGGCCTTTATCCAACCTTCCATGTAGTCTCTGTTTCATGTGGTTCTCCTTCCTAATTCTGGTTCAGCTTCATCTCTGTCACCACTCTCAAACACACAAACATCTAGATGAGCCTCCTGGTATCTTTTGATACAGTGTGATTTAGTCCCTTTCAAGGGTGAAAACATCAGATTTTAAAAAAAACACTCGTTGCTGATATTTAACTTTTAATTTGAATTTTGGAGGGTTCCGCTTTTTCTTTAGTGATTTGGAAGTGATGAGGTTTAATGACTACAATAGAGATATGCTAATTAGATTTCACAGGTCATGCATAAAGCTTTCTATTCAAGAAAAAGATGGAGAGTTTCACTTTCTGTTAGCACTTTATAGAATCACTCCTAGTGAAAGTAGCTGTAAAACACTACCAAAACTATAGTTTTGTAGAAGATTCTAATTTGCTAGCATTTTATAAACATTGTCATGTTGAAAATGACTATATGCCAGGTGAAAAGCAATAGAAAATCAGTCCAGTAATTAGAGAGACTTCTGACTCACGGAGCTGAACTCCTGCATATATTTTACTTTCAGATAAGAAAACCTCACACAAAAGTATCAATTAAAATGTCTTTTTCTCATAAAACTTTAAATAATTTTCTTCTCTTTTCAAAGAAAACAAAGATTACTTTAAAAGAATATACCTTTGTTGTAGATATTGCTAGTCTGTTCTAAGGATATATAAACTTCTGATTGACTTCAGTGTGCTTGAATTAGAGATATGCTTAAATATCTTTCTGGATAGAAACCTAAAACAACACTGATTACAACCCTATTTTCTGAATATTGGGGAACAACTAATAAGTACAGCAAGCCTGGCAATTCTCACTCAGACCATAAACCAGAAGTAATGACACTAGACTTTTTTCATGCTGTTCATAAGATCTGTAACGTAAAAGCATCATGAACTATGACTACTTAAAGTCCAGTTTCTCGAACACTCTTATCACAAATATTTTGCTTTTACAGTCTTTTGGTGAACTAAGTAGCATTCTTTTCTGTACTGTTAGCTTGCTTTTTTGGCTAATTGGTTAATTCCTGATTTTCGTTGGTTATTTCCACTTTTATAACTTGTGTGGTAAAGAAGAATTTTTTCTTTTTGTAATTCATTGCACAATTTATACATGTTCTAATTCATAAGAGAGTATTATCTTTGCCTTAAGAGTAAGGCTGTTCAGAAAGTACAATTTCCATCATTACCTGAGCTTCTTCTTGTTGCTTCTTCAGTTGTTCCAGCATCTGTTGAAATTCTGCCTCTTTCTGCTCTGCTTCTTCCATGGTTGCTTGATTCTGTTCTTCATAGGCCATGGCGACCACAGCCAAGATCAAGTTGATCAGATAGAAAGAGCCCAGAAAAATCACCAGAACAAAAAATATCATGTATGTCTTCCCAGCAGCACGTAGTGTCTAGGGAGTAGAAAGCATATCTATATATTATTCTGCCACTTATCTTTGTTACTGCAACAGCATTATGCTTTCAGCTCATGTACAAATAAGTCTATTTATATAATTTTGTATGTCATCTACAATTTATATTTTATGTCATAAAAATTTCTTACCAGCTGATACAGGTTTTCCCAGAAGTCCTGAGTCATTAGCCGAAAGAGTGACAAAAAAGCCCAACTGAAGGTGTCAAAACTTGTGTAACCATAGTTGGGGTTTCTACCAGCTTTCACACATATATATCCCTCTGGACACTGCCTATGTGAAACCCAAACAGGAGGTACTTAGTCATAACTTTTATTTCCTTCTAGAATATATTTGTTATCTTTTGGAACAATATGCATTATTTTTCCACAGGAAATCCATTAATTATAATTTAATTAATTCAGAAAAAAAAGTCCTACGAAACGAATTAATCAAAGAGTAAATGAAAGATACCCTTTCCATCCATTCACTAGTTGAATTGACCTAAATATTTAAATTGTCCTCAGTCACATTTTGCAAATAGAATCTTTATTCCAAATGAATAATTTCCTGACAGAAATAATTGCTAAAATATTGTTAAGGTTACAGACAGATTAAACAATATTATTAGCTAAATCCAATTGTACTTTTAGGGATCTCTCATATAATGCTGAGATTTTTATTTTTTTTTAAATAAGCTTCTTCACTGTTGCCAGTTAGGTATCAGAGTTCAGCTAACAATTCTAGGCTCATAACTGGGCACATGTGTATGGCAGAATTTGCCAGTAATGAAAGAGAGTTAGGCTTTAAAAAAAGATTCAGTCTTGAACTATGAAGTCACTACTGTGCTTTCTTAATATTTTACATATTCTCTTTCTCAGTTCTAACCTTTGCTTTCATCCCCAAAACAGACTTTACAAGAGTTCAGATTTTATCATTAACACCAACATCATTTTCCAGTCAAGCAGAAAGAAAGGTTGCTAGTATGTATTTTGTTTAGCCAGAGAGTAAAATATTTTGACTTAAGTAAGAAATCATTGTTTAGCAGCAAAACTCTTTAAGTTCTGTAACACTGCTAAATACGGAGCTGCGACTGCTACGGATAGGTTTCATGTTATTGCTGTTTCTACAGAACATAACAGGATTTTTTAAAAAGTCTTACCCTGCATCAGAGCTATTGCCACAAAGTAGGGCATCTCTTTGTCCTTCCAAAATGTAAAAATGAGCTGTGTAGAAAGCATTAGAAATATATGTGAATAAATCAAATTAATCTGAAAGTACTACAAAGTGAAATAAAAATAAATTGTAATGAAATTGAAGTGGCTAGCTGCTGATCACTTTGCAATTTATTTAGGAACCCTTCTGGTTATTGTACTTGTTTGTTGTATGTATTTGATCTCAGTCAGTGGCTGTAAGCAGTTCTACGTAAGGCAGAAATATTTTCAATATTTTTTGCTTGATCACAAATAGTTACATACTATAGCCACAAACATATTAAAAATAGTTATATCAGTTATTCTTACTTTCATCCTCAATGTAATCCTTCCAGTTAAATGTGCTCACTGTCATATTAACAAATGTACCATTTTCATCCATTGTGCTATTAAAGTAGGAAATAACATTTATTTCAAAAGTAGAATTGTCTGGAGGCCACTGCAGGCATTTATTCCTCAAGTTGCCCATGAACAGCTGCAGCCCTATTAGTGCAAATACACTCAGACAAAACACAGTCAGGATCATAACGTCCGAGAGCTTCTTCACAGACTGAATTAGGGCTCCCACAATAGTCTTCAAGCCTGCAAAGAGAAAAGATCCACAGATTTATCAAAGAGTATCTTTGCCCTTCCCACATAATCAAGATGTCATGCAGACACTTAAAATAAATTTTTTATTTCTCAAAAAGTAAAGCTTCATAAGCAGCCTTAGAGATTGTGAAGATGAATGAAAGAAAAAGATTATTTTTTATGAATATGCAACGTACATATATTCCAATAAACTGAAATTATAATGTTATTCTCAAGCAGGAAATTTTATCAATAATGCCTTCCTGATACAGATTTGATTTTATTTCTTAATTTTTTGCTGCATTCAATATTCTGCCAATGATCCAGTTTCCAGTTAATATTAAATATGACTTCATAACAATATGAAGACAGAATGAGATAGAATGGCAAGTCATTTTGAGAAAAAAAATTATTATTAAATATGCCTTCACAACAGTATGAAGCTACTATGAGTTATAATCACAGGTAATTTTGAGAAAAAAAATCATTTGCATTTGATAAATTTTCCTGTGCAATATTTATCTCCTTTTTGGTAGCTTTTTTGTTGTTACTTTGTTGTCTTTAAGATTAATGTCAATTTTAAGTGGTAAAATAAAGGGAAAATATTCCAAATCAAGAAAGCCATAGTGCTAAAGCTTATTTAATGTAAAAGAGACAACTTGTTACAATGAAATGCAGAAAAAAATAAAAGCAAAATAACCCATAGGCCTCATATTTTATGTTTCATGCAAGAATCTGTTAAACTCAAAGGCTGATTTTGCCAAATAAAAGAAGCTAATGCTGGAAAGGCAAAGAGTCATAATCCAGGGTTATGATCCATGCCTTTAGGGTTTGTTTTCTTGGGGATTTTTTGGTTTTGTTTTGGCAACACGAGCAGCAAACAGCAACACGTATGCTCAAAAGTGAATTCGACTTCAATGGAATGAAAGTCAGCCTCGGTGTTTAACCTCGCTCTCACCTGGAATGACTGATATTGTTTTCAAAGCTCGGAGAACTCTGAATGTTCTCAGCGCTGAGACATTGCCCAGGTCCACAAACTCTGTCACATATCTGTAATAGGGGAGTTCACACACAAACACAATGACAGCACACAAATAACAATTGGAGTTATGAGGGGCCTAACACCTTACACCAACTACTTCTTACCTGGGATTACAGAAATAGTTTTCAAAGCTCTCAATACTCTGAAAGTTCGAAGAGCTGAAACATTGCCTAGGTTTACAAATTCTGTTACATACCTGTAGGATTAAATCACAGTTATTCAGAATTGAGGCAGAGCTTATACTAATTATGTGGGTCTTCAAAACCTCTGTGGCAATATTAGCAATCATACTTCAAAATTTACCTGTCTCTCAGTACACCTTTCTTTTATAATTCTTTATTTTAATGAATTTTACTTAAATTTCATTGAAGTGAAACTCACTGATTTGCATTTGAACAGCTAATTAATCTAGTTAGCTTGTATTAGGACAGTGACATGAAGTCAAAGGGATGGCTTCCATTCTGGTGAGCAGAAAAATGTAGGACATGAAATTAGTGTCCCTCAGCAGTAATTACACTAGCGGCTGACACTCTGTGCTGGCTCCTGCCATATTTTACTTTGATTTAAGTACTAAAATGTGTGATATGTTGTCTAAACTTCACAGGTTGCAGAAATTAAATACTTTTAAATCAATATATTTATTATAATAATATTTGCCACTAATTTCATGCCCTAAAAGTTAAAAAAGTTCTTGAACCACTTACGCCATTAAAATGACACTGAAGTCAAGCCAGTTCCACGGGTCTCGCAGAAAAGTAAAACCTTCTAAACAGAAGCCCCTTGCAAGAATTTTAATAAGTGATTCAAAGGTATAAATTCCAGTGAAAGTGTACCTGAAAAGCACCAAAGCAGCAATAATGGATTTTTGCATACTGATCTTCTAGACAGTGACATTCTTTATCAAAGAGGACTTACAAGAAAAGAAAAGAAAACTATTTAGACATGAAAGGAGGAAATCATTAATTTAACTTGCCCCAAACACTTAAGAACATAAGTGTTGGTCAGTAGATGAAATTTGAACCCAACATGTATATACTATTCATTTTCTAAAAGGTTGATTTAATCTCAGTTTTTGTGCTTGCAAATAGTTTCAGACTCTAGTATTTACTGATACATTTCAGACTTTGATATTTATATGTTCATTCTCTGGCACTCACAGGGCTGCCTCTTTGCTTGCATTCACAAATCAGGTAGACGTCTAAGCATTACAAAAAATGAAGAATTTTTTTTTAATGTCAAAATCAGAGGGTTTTGTGAAAATCAGTTCTGGATAATAACTATACTCATGCCTATAATGCAAGTTTATTTCATAAAAAAATCATTAAATATAAGAAAGCATGCCCAGACGGTTATTCTTGAAGATGTGGAGCATAATTACCAATTTACCTGGTGTGGGAACAACCATTCATTTAAAAACATAGAAGAGTCCGTTATAACCAGCATAATGCAGGGACTTCCTGAGACTCATGTGGATCTGTGCGGACCTCCAGAACAAAGGAAATCTACCTCCAGACCCTACTGCTCTCCTGTCAGACTCTCAGGGCCCCTAACAAGCCACAGTCACTGTTGAGCCTGCTGGGAATGGGTCAATACTAGTGCAGTTTCTAAATATAGCATTCACAGTAAGATTTTTTTAATGCAGTCAAATAAATAAATAAACATCAATAATGGCTATTGTAGAACAGGAGCGAATGAAAGAAACCACAAGTTCTTAGAACCAGGTTTTTGATGAGTGGTAGTATTTCAAAGAAAAACATAATATTTCAAAGGAAAACGTGTGTCTGTATTTTGTTAGAGAAAAAACATGCATGTATAACCACGAACAAGAAAGGAAACAGAGATACTTTGTGGTTTCCTTACTTCTGTCAGCTCTTTGTTACTCCTTCACAGGTAAGGCCCTTTCCTCAGTGGTCTGAATTTCTCGTGGTTTGGGTGTTGTGTGTGCTTGCTGTGGCTGGCACTTGTGAGCTCACATCAGTGAGCCACAATGAATGTCCCACTGTGCTAAGGTCGTGGATACTCAAGCCATATATGGCTGGCCTCACCAAAGACATGCAACAATTTTACATGCACGTTTGAAGTTCTGGAGCTCCTTTTCCAATTTACAGCTCAGAACATCCAAGGACAAGAGCTCGTGTTTGTACTTCACAGTAGAAGTTCAGATGTTCCTCAGACATCATTTTGAAGAGCAAGGCATTACTCTTAAATCATTTAAATTATTTAGGAGGAAATCAGAAAGTTACTGATGATCTAATGGAATCTGATTCTTCATGACTCTGGAAAAGCCCATTCTAGCATGCAACTTTCCATAAATGCTTCTTGTTTGGAGTCACACACACAAAAAAGACATAAAAATAAAGAAGGAAAAATATTTAACTTACTCTACATTCTTTGTCCAGTCTGGAGGGTTACTCATGGTCATAAATACACAGTTGGTCAAAATAGTGCACATGATAAGCATGCTGAATAATGTAGATTATAGTCAAGGCATATAAGTCAAAATAGCATGACAGTTTTATACCACTGAAATAATTAAAAATATTAAGTGTATAAAAATATGTACAAATAATGTGACATTCTAAATAAAATCTGAAAATAAAGCTTTGCTCATAATTTTATCATTTATAAATGGTATGCCATCTGGCATGTTATGGTGCACTTACTGTAAAAAAATGCATTACTTTTATGATTATGGCAGATTTGGGATTTAAATGAAACTTAAACACATCCTTAAGTCTGTAAAAATATGAAATGAGTACCCAAATGTCATTACTCACTGAAGCCAGGAGGATCACTCTAAAAGATCTTTAGGCAGAAGTTGGTTGTTTATGTCCAAGCTGTTCTTTGGACATGATTGAAATATATTTGAAAATATTCTCCTTTATTCTGACCTGGATCTTTTATAGGACACCTACCCCAATGCTGAAAACACAATGCTGAAAAAGCACGCCTGAAAAAGCAGCTCTTTCCTCATGCGCTTTTGTCCTTGCTAAGTGAGTCTAGTTCATGAATAGTACTACTGGTCGTGGTAAAAGTGTGACCTCAGATATGTTCAAGTGCAATGGTTTGTTACTAATTTGGCCTTAGCTGCAGGGCTTAGTATGGGATCAGGTCTCCTTTTGTATATAAAGCCTGATATTTAAACTCTGACAGCTTTAGGTGGTTCGGTAGAGAAATCTCTCGGTGGGAATGAAGATCATACTGCAATTCACATGTAATATTGCTGCTTTCTAAGTGTGATCAGCACATGTTTTGTTAGCATAGTACACCCACACAGACATAATTTGTATATCCCAATGAAAAGTATTATTTCAGTAATTAAATAGTTTTAAATGGCAACCCTTAAATCAACATTAAGAAAAAAGGATATGAATGTACCAAAATCTTGATAGCAATTTTTCTGATGGGATTAAAAGGAGTTAAAATGTACAAGGCAGATGTGGCACTGAATCGGAAAATTGCCTTTCCCTTATTCAATACTATGAATGTCTGCAAAAAAGAAATACAAAATTAAAGTACAGTGTTGGCTACATAAATGTCTTTACCTCCTTCTAAAGGATTCCATTCTCTGCCTGGGAGGTTTGAGTTCCATTCTGCTGTCTACCTGTGGTAAGAAAATAACTGATTTCTATGAATACACTATATTAAGCCTTCCACAGCCAGTTCTCCAATTTGCTAAATTTCCCAGCATGTGGGCTGAATTCTGATATTATTAAAATTGGTGGGAATTATCATCACCAATGCCAGTTTATCAATAATGCAGCATTTCATCACTGAAATATTTTCAATTTTATTTTGAACAAAGTCCTTGATTAAAGTCAGAGTTTCAAATTAATCAAATACGTTCTACGTTGTGAGCAAACACTAACAAAACCGGAACAGCAAAAGGGCAATTCTAAACACCAGTTTGTATTTGGAACAAACACTTGACAGAATTATATACACATATATATGGTGACAAGGACAAACACCTGTCACTAAACAATTAACCATAATTTTAAAATAATTTTGCTTTCATTTTAGATTTTTAAATACTACCAATATAAATTATATGTATCTTCTAAAAATGTATCTGTGAAAAAATAAAAGGGATTAATAAATTGCCAGCTGACATCATTCTGAGCAGTCTGAGACAAATGTACACCAGAATTTGGCACCCTGTAACAACAAATCTTTTCTTGAAAAAACTGCTGTTTTCATTTTTAACAATATGCTCTTATTTTCCCTATATGTAAGCACCAACTTTAGGCAGTTATTATCTTTTAAAATTTGACCTACGGTTCATGTTCACTTTCATTCTGTTCCTGTTGGCAGTCATCGCCTAAGTGTTTTCATTTTTTTCCAAGTGTATTTGTGTGTGAGGTTTACTTGCATCTTTGGTGCTGTTTGAAATTTCTTCAGGACATGACTATTCTTCATTCCTTTTGCTCTTTGTCAATGGTAATGGCTCTGCTTTGTGTTACCATAATAGAGTCTTTGTTATGCTCTCAGCAGAGCTATATAGTATCACTGTTCTCCATGTTGATTTCCATTCTCTGTAAAAACTGGGCTGCGATCAGAAAAATGCTGCCCTCTCCACGGCCTTTACTGCCTTTACGGCCTGGTCTGCCGTCTCTGGGAGAGAAAGCACAGCTCTCTACAGGGGGAAAGAAGACAGGTAAAGGAGTGCTGCCCGTGTCTGTTCACAGAATAACACCAAGCGTAGCATTGAGGATGACAGAGAACGGACTTACGCTCACTGGCATTTCCCTCTACCCTACAGTCTTTCACCCAGCTGGAAATGGTAGAAAGCTGTTTCCTGTCCCAAGGTCAGTTCTGCAGCTGAGCCTGAAGACAGACTCCAATTCACATATGATTTTCTCTGCATTGACAAGTCGACGATTAAGAGTGGTTTCTGCTATAAACTAGAGGAGGGATGACTAATTCTAGTTCATCATTTAAGATGTCCATTTGTTTTCTTTTGAGCACATTAGGCTGGTACATAAATACAGATGTTACCTGTGACAACAGATTCTGCCATTTACTAATTACTCTCATAGACTACAAGTCCATCAGTAGCCTGTGTTTTTACACCTTTGTTCCAAAAAACCTGACTAATTTTTCTAATCAGTACTTCTCAGGTTTTCTGATACTTCATTTGTAGAAGACTTGTTTAGAAAACTTTAGTCCTGAACTTGTTTATGCACCTTTATTCCTGAATTGTTTTGCAGCTAGTCAAGAAAAGGGCTTGGTGCACACAATTAGATTGTAAGTAAGAATCTTCATGGAACTGTCGATATAACCAAAACTATATACATGAAAATAACCCTTGGCAACACTCCCTCTCTGAGCTTTCATTTCATTAAATTTCCTTAATAATGTTAATATTTGTATTGTCTAGAGCGCTGTTTATTTAACTTTGGCAACTGTTAGCTTATGCAATTGCATATGGATTCTGCTTTATTTTCCGTTCCTGTTACTGAAACCATAATTTTTTAAAACAGTTTTGCGAACAAAAGGCAACCACAAATTTAGCCACAAAATTTAGAGCACTATTGGCATGATTTTTTCTTAACAAATAAAATAACTTCATTTTTTAATAGTTGCTTAACATCAAGTTTCTTGTCTGGATGGCAGCCTGGAATGCCTCAAGCTGTCATCAGAGCAACAGTGTCCATTTCCTTCTCTGTTTCAGAGAGACAAGATAATCCAAGCACTTGTCCATAAAACACCTTCTGCATTTTTTAATTTATGGCTATTATCCACAGCTTTGTCTTCCTTCACTCTCCTTACCCACACCACTTTGCAGGTCTGTCAGGAACTGGGAGAACATCTTGAGGCTGCTAAGGGAACGTGCAGAAATCAGCAGATAGAGAGTACAGAGCAGAACCTGCTTTTACTGTCAGCTGTACCTTTTACTAACCTGTGCAGGACATAAGGTATTTTTAACTATTCCCAGGCTGGACTGTTTCAGATCCTGGAGGAATTTAACACAGTCTACAACTAATCCCAGCTACTTCTTTGTTCCTTGTCTTTCTTTTAAGACACGTAATGGTAGTCTGTTTCCGGGTTGGATGTATCATTGCTAAACCCATATACTCTACTCTAGATCCTGACTTTTAAAAAGGTCACGGGGCAAACTTTTTACTTGAATGGATCTGTTTGAACTAGCCTTTCTTTCTCCAAGTCCCTGGCTTGCGGATCATGTGAAAATGAGGACTTTGTACAACTGTGCAAATCAGAAGGGGAAGTACACCTCTTTGTGGAGCCCAACTATGCTATTCACGGTCCAGTTGCGTTACAGCCTTGCACATGTAACTCAGGCGCATTACTTTCCTCTCACAACACGAAACACTTCGCTCTGCTCTTTCTGCATGAAAACTCTCAATTAGTCTTCAGAACAACAAAACTGTCTTTTTTCGATTCCTTCCTCAAAACCTGGCTTTTCTGTGGTGTCTGCCACAGACTTCTACTTGACAGCTGCACAGCAGAGAACTATCATAGCAATCCCAAGCACCTCAAGCAACAGTTTTCATTGTGGTAGTTTCGTATGACCCAAGATTTACACAGTCTCTTTATATGCTAAATATATATTTCAATATCTTTTATACATACTTATATAAATATGTTTACATATGTTACATAGCTGTAACAGAAGCAAAGAATATGGTTACAGTCTCTTATTTCACTAGCTTGGATGGATGCTACCTGGTTATCTACAACAATCTCCACTGCAAAATCATGCTTGGAAAACCTTGTTTGTCATATCCAGTCTTACTGCTACACTGAAATCAGGAAAATTCAGGCATGTTCTCAAGTTCAGGCAAGCTCAAGGAAGCTATATCTTCCTTACACTGAGGTAAATAAGAAGTAACTCAACGGAAGTTGAAGGAGTCACACTATAGAAGAGCATAAATCAGTTCTGTTAGATGAAAGGATGTTTCTGTATATTTAGTGGCTTGATGACTCTAACCGTCATATTATGTGATTAAACTTTTCTAATGTAGAAAATGATATTCTTTTTTGTGCAAAAGATTATTCACTCACTTTTTTATTGATATAATATGGGTCCAGGTCTTCCAAAGGTTCAGATACCATTCCTGGAGGTATGTCACCGTAAATAAATGGCAGTGTCTTTCCTGCCTCCAAGTCACTGTTTGGTTTTGGACCATTTTCGTCATCATCATCTGTATGTTCTTGCTTGGGCTTTTTAGCTTTTTCTTCTGCAGAACGCTTTTCAATAGCTGCGAGAGAATCTCTAGTAAAATAGCGGAAACTTTCAGGTCCTGGTGGTACCAGCAGTGCCTGTGCCATGTTTTCATCCTGCAAATTTAATTACTTTTAGCTTCTTGCATAAGAATGACCTATAAAAGAAAATTAGATAATTTAGGAAAACTAGATTGTACCAACAGAAAAAAACCCAGCATTTGCTCAGAAACGCTTTCCAGGCCTGAAATAGAAGCAGCATGTTTCCAGACTGAGTAAAAGTTAAAAGCAACTGCTTTTAGATATTTTTTAAATTATTTTTCAGCTTTTTCCTGTTGGTGTAGAGAAAGACACTACTTCTGCCCACAAACACTGCTTTCCCTATGTCCTTAGACTCTCCCAGTTAGAAAATACTGATACAAGTGTTTTAACAGTATATCTTTTTTTAACAGTAAGTATAAATGCATATTCTATGAAGTACTCTTGAAAATTGTAAACCTATATTTCACTAGTTAATACATTTTATCTTCCTGTGTTTTTTCAAGTATCAATAATCCAACTTTATAAAAGCAAATACTTTCATTAAATGAAAAAGAAGTTTTCATATGATTAATGCTGTTTAAATGACAGCAACTGAATTATGGGAGGAACAAGCATAATTCTTTCTTACTGACAGTTTACTGTGCTGAAGGTTAATGTTAGGTACCAAAGCAGGGAAGGCTGCATTTATTGACTGTAAGCTGTGAATCAAAACCACAGGCCTTTTAAGTAAAAGGAAACAGGGTGTACAATCAAGACCATGTGGGAAAAGAATGCTGTTCCTGATTTTTTGCAAGGCAAGTGTCAGAATTTATTTCAGACTAAAACTAGTTTGAAATTTAAGACTCTGTTTCCCTACGAATGTCTTTGGTGCCAGTGCTGGCTGATGTAGTGCCTGCTGCTTTTTCCTGCTCTCTGCACCAAAATCTCCACCGTACAACATGTCTCTTTATGAAGACCTGTAGTGCATCAGCTGAAAGTCATGTTCTTTTCTTTCTTCCAAGTCCTTCTGCAGCAGGATCAGTTGCTTAAACTGGCACACTGTAGAGCACAGTGGAGAGGTTTGAATGGCTGGAGGGAGGGAATAGCAGAAGGAAGGCAGATCTGGATAAGGAGCACTGCCACCAAGTAAGAAATGATAGGCTTATTTGATGACTACCTCACAAAAGGTTGTGGCACAGTGTAGTAATAATTTTAATTATGACAACCAATTTTTAAAAGTGAGTTTTAGTGCCTGAAATGAGTTCTAATTGTGTTTTCTGCATGTGAAGCCATGTAGCCTTCCCTACGTTACCTCATGAATGTGCAACACCTGTATTTTGGAGTTGCCACATCTAGATTTGAGACATAATATTGTATTCATTTGCATCCATTCAATAGTCTTTCTCCTAAAGTTTTTTGCCAGTCTGGATTAGTTTGTAGAAATCGTGCGCGCACGCACACACACACACAAAGTGCCACAGTGATGATCTTATGAAATAATGGATTCCTTTTCAAATAACCCCCCAAAAATCAAAACCTGTATGAAGGTAGAGGGGGATGTTAAAAAGTGCTTAGAGAATCTACAATAGAAAACTGGAGGAAAGAAATGAGACTGCATATTCCTTGATCTGAATTACCAATCCAATGACATGGTGAGTAAACCTGCTCCTGTGCCCCCACAAGTCTTTAACTCTGGAGTGGGTTCACAGCACAGCATCAGTGTGTACAATCTGAGATCACTGAAATAATTTAGTCAGTAGATTATAGCACTGAGCATGTAAGTAACACAAGAGCAGAACTGAGGTACCTGACCATACATTCATAAATAAAATATACTGTAATGTAGATGTGGAAAAAGCTTTTCTCACGGAAGAGCCTGGAGAATGATGAGTTAATGTTACATGTAGAATCACAGAGATTCTGGAAGGGCTGGAGGTACTGATGCAGTATAAATTGAAAAATAAATTGTAAATCAGCCAGCATCTCCAGCAGGCAACCTTATCACATGTTGCTATACTGAAACTTCTGCTACTAATTTTTAGTTTGTACATGACAGAAGCCTTTTCTGATACTTGTTTTTTATTAATGTAACTCCCAATTATAAGGATCCTAAATTCAAAATTGTCTTTTATTTGAGAATTAAAAGCACACGTTCTCTGGATACAGTCCACACTCCTTTGATTATTGCTTTTGCCCATCCACGATTAATAAACTAAGCAGATGTTTGAGGTTTCCCTCTAGTCTTTCTGAATAATTGATTCCTTTATTAACACATTTTACAGGTCTATGATTCAAGTTGTTGATCTAGGTGCCTTTTCTATGAAACTAGTCTTGAAAGGTGCACCCTCCTAGAGTCATCAGTGGGTCCATCTTCTCTTTATAGTTCAGTGCATTTGGTTAGGCTGTTTTTCATCCGTTAGCAGTTACGGTTATGAATGCTATAACAAAACACATTGTCCTCACTAGAAATATATGTATTTATATTGCTAGAAGTCCACAAAGGGGACAATGAATGACTGGGGAAAGTAATATTAGAAGACTTGGGGTTTCACTGTATTTCTCAGGCAGTCATAAAACATGCTTTAAAAAAGTTTTCTTGACAAGTTGGAAACATCACTTGAGTCCTGCCTCCACTACTGTCTAGTGCAGTTATCTCTTTCCTGGCTGCAGCTATTACACAAGTTTTTTCCTATACTAAATATACCCCAAGTGTTTTCATTCAGATTACAGAGCTTAATAGAACAACACACAAATATGTGTTTGATTACTGTTGCTGTATGTACAGTAGCTTAATAGAACAACAAAACAAAAGTAATTCTGCTCCCTGCACTGAGCCCTGAACAAGCTTTTAGCAACCCTTGAACTATGAACCACTTGGTTTTTAGTGATAACTTCCTTCTTCTTCCTTCACTGGTTTTAAAATAGCTTGTTATCCTGTGACTAAACTGCCAGGACATGAATTATACTGGGCAGAATTCAGACAAACCAAGAATTCTGTCTATCTAATAATTTCAGAATAGCTTTCATCAAAAAACTATCTTTAAAGGAATAGTCTCAAAAATACATGCAAGATCTGAGTTGTCCAGGCCCCTCAGTACCTGATAGTGCTCAGCAAAAAGAATTTCAAGTATTTGAAATACAATTTGGGCCTAGATACCATATGTACAATGATCTACAATTCAATAGATTTCATTAGAAAAAATAAGCTCAAATTTTTTAAAGACATGCTTTTGCTAAGTAAATCTATTTACTTGTATTTGAGCATTGCATTCCATAAATCCTTTTCCAGTTTTCCTTCAGTCCCTTCCTTTAAATAATAAGATTGAACAACAAACACTATCCATATGTTCTTAATTTTATGCATATTTCAGTTAATTATATTATGTCTATGGATAACTTGTTAAATTTTATTTTTGAATATGATTATCTTCTCATCATTTACACAGAAGATGAGTCAGAAAGTAAGTGAAATATCTGTGTTAACGATGTCAAATTAATTTTTCTGTGTCTCTGAAAAAGCCAGAAGAAGTTGCCTGAAGTATCTATTTTTATGATATCTTGAATCAGGCAAATGGTAAAAGTGAAAGTATCAGTTTAAGAACCAGGTGGATACTATAATAATTTATTAAAATCATCAAGTTATCTAATGGGTTATTTGCATTCTGGATGAAACAATCCACATATACCCTTCAAAGTTTTCAAGGCAGAGAAATAACAAACCTTGAAGTGTTTCTTCTTATGGGCTGTTTTTTTTGCTTTTAGAACACTGGCATCAGAATTATTTTCCTGCTAAACCCTTGAAAAAGATGACTACCAAGATTTTCATTCCATTAAAACTGAAACACTGGCACACAAATATGTATTTGATTAGAGTTGGAATAAGTGTGAGGCTAGCAAATGGAATCTGTAAAATGACCAAATATCATCATTTTCTTATGCTAATCTTTCATTTGAAAGACTGTAATTTGGGAATAATATCTTCCTCTGTGCCAAGCACAGCAATAGCCTCTCAGATGCTAAAATCTGGATTAAAAACTCTACTCTAAATCACTAGTGTTAATAAGACTAGCTGTCTCACATTAGGCCAGTAAAGATATTTGTCCAAATCAAAAAGGTGGGGCTCCCATGGTAGGAGAGGTGGAAACAACAGGGCTAATGGCAGCACTTCAGCATCAGCTACAGATTATTTTCTGCAGCTTTACAAGTAAAAAATGTAGCTGTTCTGTGCTGATGTCGTCAGAAAATCACCTCAACTCAAACTACCACTGTCCTGAGACGGAAAGGAGCACAGAGGGAGTGTATGCAGGAAGAGTCTAAAGAAATGAGTCAACTTCCTCTCTTAGTATTTGGGAAGGGTTTTTTTGAAAATTCAGGTATTATTTTTCTGAAAGAGAAGATAAATTATGTTTAAGTTACTATGCTCTGATCAAATTCCAAATTGGGTAACGCTGCATTCAATTTATCCTAAAAATAAAAGGATGGATAAGTATTAGTTTGTTGTGAAGACGATCTGGAATAAAATATTTTTATTGAAATTTCTGTCATTTGTGCACAGAGGCTAATTTCACATAGGAAACACTACCCTCTTACCTGCTGAAATGCTTTGAAGTATTTTTTTACAGACATAGATCATTATCTTTTGAAAATTGACATTTACCTTATTTTTCCTGGCATCTTTACACTATTTTTTATGGCTTTAAAAATATTTGAATAGGAAACAGAACTCCAAAAAGAAAAAAAAAGCCCCAAAATATCGCTGCTGTAATTCAAAGTGGTAAATGCAGTGTAATGCAGAGTTAATTGAGATATCTAAAGAGATATCCAGTCAAAACTATCCAAGGGTCCTAAGCCAAGGAATCCATGAATGTTGGTTCCACAAAAGTAGGTATTTTCAAGGAAAGGAGTCACCTCCTCAAAGCTGAAAACAGCCTCCAGCATTTAGCACCTGCTCAGAACCTGCCTCTTCTTTAAACTGTAGTCTACTAATTTAAAGTATGAGAATTTGCGTTTACAGGTCCTAACTGACTTATATGTAGGATTTGTTTTCCTTTTTTCCATTCCTTCCAACATTTATCATTCATCTATTGTGTCATTTTCCTTAGACTATAAATTACCTGTAGCAATTACTATAATTTTTGTCTGGATTTGTACAGTCGGCCTCAGCGGCCTGTAGGCATTAGTGTTACATAACTATTCAAAATAAAAATATTGAAATCACCACCACGTATTTGTTAACAAAAGTAATAAATCACAGAAGACAAAAATACTTACTTGTTATGTCAACTAATAAGGGTATGTAACAGAAATAATATTTCCTAAATAAAACCTTGCTTTAAAAAGATTTAGAATGGGGCAGTGATAAGTGCCTGAATATGAATTGGTAGTTCACATTAGCTGAAACCTGACCAAAGAACACTAAATACAGGAAATACTAATGAATTAATACTAATGCGGTGCTTCAGAGATGTTACATGCAATTTTATTTAATGTCCTCAATAATGACTTGCAATAAGGTGTGAAAGCACGTTAGCTAAATCTTAAGAACCCCAACTTCAACAAAAGAAAGTACTGCAAAAGTTTGGAAATCTGGGCAGAATATAACGCGTGAGGTTCAACCTGACTGGTGAAAGACTAGGCGGATGGGAAAACACTCAAACAAGATTATATTAGAGACTGGAAAGCAATCTCAGACCTGTCTGAAAGATCCAGAAGCTGCTTCTTGGGATATCTTTCGACACTGCTCCCTCTCACCAAGACACTGCTATGAATAGTCTTCCCCCCACTTATCTGCCTGTTTGTGCCCACTGCCATTCCACACTCATCGCTCTTCTTCCCTCTCTACCTCGCTGCAACATTTGCTTTTGAATTAATGTTATCCTATTTCTTCTCTCCTCCTATCTAGGAGTGGAAATAGTGGTTTACGATTCTTACACCAAGGCTAACGTATGCTNCCTGCCAGTGACATGATTGTCATCCTGGGAGCTTGATAGTTTTGTATATATTTCATTATTTCCTTTTTATTTTATTATTAATATTTCATTAAAGTAGTTTAGTTCCTTCTAAACTCTTAAGTCTCTCTTTCTCTCTCTCTCTCCTCCCTCTCTTTTGAAGGCAGGTAGGGGAGACCGTCTGTCGTTCTGCCTGCGTGGCCAATCCAGAGTAATCAAAAATACGTAGGTTATGTAAAGAAATGAACCCGGATTCCTCGGATATGTACCTGCAAGTTGTAGAGCCCCCAAAATAAATCATTTGATCTATTTATTTTAAAAAAAAAGACCCAAAACTTTAGGAATTCTTTAAATGCAGGCCTGCCCTATATTTTCTTTAACAGCATAAGTTGCTTCTGAGAAGTTGTGAAAAGAGATCAAGTGTGAGTACTTGAAGTATTGGAGAAACCTGAGGGAGGCCAAATGAAAACCACATGCAATTTGAGAGGAAGAGGAAGGGTCTCTTTTTTAGCCCATCAACCTAGTTTGAATACAGTACTTAACTTACATTTTGCAAATACCTTCCAGTGTTATAGATCCTTACATTCTAATGGAAAATAGCTACATGTAACACAAATTTCTACAGCTAGACCTCATTAAAGATGTTAGTTTCATTTTCCCCCGGATATTTTAGTGACAATATATAGCACTACATCAGATGGCCATCTCATGAAGTGAAACATCATTTCTAGCTGAGAAGAAAAGATGGTCTTACCTTTATTTTTCTAAGAAATGCTAAATCTCAGAATTTAGCCACTGGATCTTTTGCTGTCATGAAAACAAAAAGGCTGTGTTTCTAGCAGAAAATGGAATTGGTAAGAAAAGTTTCTCCTTGGGAGCTGAAGCTTCTTCAAGGCTGAAGTTTCTTCAAGACTCTCTCATTCTTTGTTCCTATGTCCAAAGCTTCTCAAAATTAAGTGCGGTAGACAAAGATAAGTACATATTCACATAGACACATTTTTCCAACCTAAGAGCAAAGAGACATAGGAAAAGCAGCATGGAACATGACTTAGTCCACAAAACCTAATGCAGACCGAAAGTACATTTGAGAATATCCTTTAAGTGATACGAGTTTCAAAAATTCCATTTATTCTTTTACCTGTATGCTGTAACTAAAAGGGAAAAATGGGTCTTGTTGAGATTTCTGCATGACTAGCGCAGTCTTTAGTAGACACAGGACAACTGTGCCCAGGCTAACAGGAGCGTTCTCATCTGTCACCTAGGGAACTGCACAGCATATCATTACTCCCTACTGGATTTACTGGCTTTAGCCAGGAAGAGAAGTTAATTCAGTCTATATTTGCATGAAACTATGGATACTTCTGCATGTTATTTATCGTAGAGGATGTTGGTATAAGTGTTTTTCTTTGTGTGACAAAATATTTCTTCCATCTCCAGCAATGTAATAGCAGAAAAAGATAATTTCTTCTCCAGGTTCTTCAATTTAAAGATTGCATCATTACAAGAGCTGACCAAAGATTGGCTACAGCTTCCTCAGTCTTTAAAGCTTTAATAATCTGAGTATCTAGTTCATTAAATTTAAATAGTCTACTTACAGCTTGCAAACTTTAGTCTTCAGCCATTGTGATTGAGATGAGATGTCTTTGAGACATTTATTCTCATTTGAACTAGATATATTTCTGGCTCTTTTTGTATTTTTTAAATGTTGTTGTTATTTTGCTTTTATTCCTAGAGAAGAAAAGAAATAGAAGACATCCCTCTCTTTTAGGTGTCTGCTCCTGGCAAAGGAGCCCTTAATAATACTTTTCTCCAAATGTAGTGAGAATGAGCAGCCACTGTAGAAACTCTAGATAAAATAAAGAAAATCTGCGTAGACACAGACTGGGTCAAAGAGAACACAGAAGGTGGAAAAATAAAAAGTGAAAGCTTTCTACTAGACTACTGCTTCTCCTATTTATAAAGATAGAAGATCTCCAAGTACTCCTACAGAAAATATATTTAAAATATTAACCTAGAATTTACCTGGTACTAGTTGGTGTTAATCTAGAATTACATTTTCACAAAGATACAATATGTGATATCACAATTAGAGCTTCTATTTGTTTAATAATGTAACATAAAGTCATTCCAACGATTGCTAACAGCAAACTCTTTCCACATCCTGGTCATTTTGAGTAAGGGACTGATTCAGCACAACTTACTGTGGTGAGTCACTACTGGAGAGGCTCCACTGAAGACATCTGAAAGCTGTGTCTCCAGTACTACCCTCAGGGGATCATGACTCTCATACTGCCACCAATATACTTATCCACCAACGCATATTTTCCACTGAATGCAGCTTTCCCTGGGGGTACCTAGGGGATTTCCCCATCCCTTTGCCTATTGGGTGCATCTGGATTCTGCCTCTGAAGTAGCGTTGTGGCTGAAATCTGATCTCATGGTCAGATACAGTGCAAATAAGCAAAATGTGTAAGTAAGTGCTGTTGCTTGCAGGCTTTAAAATAATATGCAAGGGATACTATAGCTTCCTAATAAAAGACTAATCGCTAATACTAAGCATTCATATGACACTTATTTTCAAAAGAGGGAGTGTAACTACTATCCAGTTCTAATATTTGCCAGTTTGCAAAATGTTGAGGAAATCATCTTTAATGTGTGTTGCGGAATTAATCTTTAATGTGAAAGTTGCTAATAACACTAGCAGTGTGGGTAATTTCAATAAATTAGTGTTTTGAATTAGAGCACAAGGCAGTCACAGAGAACCCTATCACGTAATCTCTGTCTCCCTATTTATTATATCCTACGTATGTTTGTACTGGCTGTATCTCCAATGGGTAAGGGATGCAGCTTTGCTATCTTCTAATGCTATGCATCTTGGTAGTATAGTAGTATCAATGGCAGTCACAGCAAAAATTGAAGGAAAGAGGTTGGCAGAATTGTGAGCCCTCTGTCTTGAATTTATAATAGGCCTAGGCTTATGAAATAACAAACTAAACTCAGAAAATTAACTGAATCATTAAGAACCATGCAACTGGAACACTTACTTTCCTAGCCTTACTAAGCCCCAGAAACTAATCAATACAAAATATGAAAGAATAAACTTTGTATAGCACAAGATTAATGGATTGTATTTAGACTTTGACAGTTGTGTAGGAAACTGAAAGGGGAAAAAATGGAACTTCTGGCTGAGAGGCTTACACACAATTCTCGTCTGAATGTGATCATTACTACACAAGGAGGAAAATGCACAGAAAGTCAACATGAAAATAGAATGCTTTAAACCTGTGGTTTAACACAGCCTATGAAAAATGTACATGGATTTTTTCAAGGCATTCATTCAGGCATCATGGAAGTGCCTAATAAAACTTAACCAAGCCCTAAGTTTGGAATGTTTTCTGAATGGATTATGGAAGTATGACTTTCATCTAGTCACTACAGGTGTGTAATAAATCCAAAGGAGCACAGCCCATAAGGTACAAGTTCTACCACCTCCTTAAATGGTGTCTCTTGTAATGTTGAAATTCAATTATATTAACTAAATACTGTACCAATTAGAGGCCTTTAGCTTTAAGTAATATACACTACAGAATGATAGCTAGTCTTATAGCAGCTACTAGAACTCTGGCATTCTTCCTACTATAACACAAACTAAAGCAACTCGATATATAGGAAATACACGGCAAGTAACTTAAACTCATGTTAGTAAAAACCTTTCAGGAAGACTCCTTTAATACTCAGTTACAGCTTCACTCAGTAGGAAGAAATTCCTTCCTAACACAGGTTGAATTTTTTTTATATTGCTTTTGGTCTGAACTTCTGTCTCAGGTCAGACTTTTTCATATGAACATTTTGGCCTTAAATATTAGTGACAGGCTTTTCTTCAGACATTTCACCTGAATGAAAATAAACATTAGGATTGCCCTCTTTATTCTTTCAGTTCAACCCGACCTTGGACTTTTCGGCCCTTTAGAGATTAACTACTTACTTCTGTCATCAAGTTTATTTCACTTAGGCCTAAAATAACATAAATAGTCTTTCTTACTGTAAAAGCTAGCACTTTCGCTTTCATCATCTGTTGCACACAAGTTTTACAGATTATTGGGCTTTAAGTTAAAATAAAGTGAAACAATTTTTAAAAAAGATTCAAAGCTGTTTGTGGTGAGTGTAATTTGCTTTGCTCCTTGATAGGGTGCAAGAGTGCAAGTTAGGCATATGCCTTCATTCATCATTTAAAAGTGCTCTCTCTCTCTCTCTCTGTGTAAGATAAAAGTTATCACAGGAAACTTGAATATTTGGACACAGTTTATATTTAGGGAATTCTTTTCACCTAAAGAGTGCTTTTCAATGGAGAACACACTGAAATATCTGTTCAAATAAGAACAATTTATCTGTCGTTAAAAATCTCTCTCTTTGGCTGTGAAGTTAGGTTAACTTTTATAAAATGTATAGAGCGCCTTCATTCCTGTGATTAATTTTGTAATGTCCTAATTTTGTAGTCTACCAGCTTGATCCTTATGACTTAACCACTGCACAATCACATATCCATTCAAAAGTAAATGCTCTTAACACTAGTAACTGTAGAGAAGTCTCAGTGCTCAAGGAAATCAAGTTGGTATCATGTTAACTGCATCTGAGAAAAGAAAATCCTGTGGCTTTAGGTGGGACAGAGGCAAATTAATCTTCAGGTTTCCAAGATCACCACATATATATTTCAAATATGAATATAAAGGGATAAAATATTCTTGTATCAAAGTCTTGGTACAGTAACACAGTTGTACTTTGTGACTGGCTTTTGAGAAGACAGTGAAAGTTGTTTGCTAAGAAAGTGCATTCATTTTAACATCTGAAAACTTCTTATTTGTGCATATTTAAAATTAGACCAAGAACTTTGGTTTTCTGAGAGTGTATTTTTAACCAACATACATTTGGAATTCCTCAGTGTGTCCAAATACTAAAAGATAGTACAACAGCACATAACAAAGGGCAGGCTTTTCAGGATACTCAAACCAATGTAGGCAAGAATTTGGGACATGGCCTGAATTCAGACTACATGGGCTCAGGAAATCTCTACTCCTATCCCAGGACTACCAGACAGTCAAAGGACATGATTTATGAGCAATGATGGCAGGTTTTTTTCTCATTGAATACAGTAGCCAGGCCACATAGTGCTATGTTGCCCTATATAAAAGGTACTATTTTTCCTGTGAACAATTAGTTTCCTTTTATTTAATTCTTCATCTGCATTTCTGTAGTGATTTTGAATACAAATTTGTAACTTCGTAGAAACCTATATACAATCATACATAATAATATTTTATGGTTAAGCAGAGCATGCAACAATTTGTGCTAGCCCCAAATTTCACACGCTCATAAAAAAGGAAGTTTCTCACTTCACATTGTTCTTAAAATAAATCATGCTAAAAGACCAGAAACATTGCTCCTTTCTCATATCAAAAAGAAGGGCCTAATATTAAATAAGTGATGTCTAATTTAAGCATAAATCATCTATAAATGGAAATTGCCCACTATGTGTCTCTATCCAAAGATCTTCTGTTAAGTGGTTACACTGCGGTATAGTAAAAGGGGTCACGGAGCCAATAGTACTGATACTCATCCAAGCCACTTTCCATATTGGCATCTGTGATATCCTTTCAGATTTACTACTGTCCCTCATGCTTTCATTCAGGAGATCCTGCAAAGAAATATGAGGATGTGCCGGATGCAGTGCAGGTACAGGGAGTCAGCTGTATGTGCTGTTCAGCTGATCTATAAATATGTAGTAACTTCAACACATGTGAACACATGTTCAACACATCAGCTTTGCTGAGCAGGTAGCTCAACAGTACAGCATGTATGCAATCGATACATCTGGGATGTGCCAGACTCACTGCATATGGACTACACAGTCAATATATACATATTCAAAACCTGATCATTTGGTAAGGATATATGACGTCCAAGAAGCTGATGGATCAAGTCAGGAATCCAGAGAAGTAACAGGAAAAACAATTCCAGGTTGAAAAAGGGACCTGTGCACAAGGTAGCTCTATGATTACGCTTGCCTAAGTAAAACTACTCAGTAAGAAGAGATCAATAACAATAAAGAATGAATGACTAGACAAATAATTAATCTGAGCATAAATAACCTTTTCCTTAAGGTCTTTACATGTGAAAAAGCCTCATAAATGCTTAAGCTTTTTAATTAAATTTTAACTTTTTAGTTGCATTTTTTACTGTAAAACACATTCCATGATCTGCCTTATTTGGTAGAGTAAGTGAACAGTAATTTTTTGTAGGAAGACCTTACCAAGACTGGTCATCATTTTAAAGTTTAGCAACAATTTGAAATGACAGTTTTGGGGTGGGTTGGCTGGTGCTTTTGGTTTGGGTTGGTTTTTTTTTGTAATGGAAAGAAATCATTTTGGGATGGATAATGAACAAATGAGAGACCAGATATTCTTGTGACCTAGAATTTAACTTGCTTACTCCTATTTAGCATTACAGGGAGAGTACACACACATTATGGTTACTCAAGAGCATATGGTGCTTCTACTCTATATTTATATTTTGAAGTAATTGAGTCCCTGCCTGAGCTGCTCTTATCCCTAGTCCCTCTGCTTTACCTCATCATAAGACAAGGCAAATCAAGCAATAATGCTACCACAATAATATACTAAGCATTCCAGTTGTCCAGAAAGAAAATTTTGATGAAAGCAGATGAACTGGTTGTAAGATACAAGCTCCAATATCAAGGTCCTATAGGAGGGCAGTCAATACCAAACTTAGAGAGAGATGCCATTGGCAATGTGCTTCAGAGCTTTTAATCAGGAGTGGTAGCTGTAACGAGCAACAAGCAACTTTCCACTGAAGAGGATGCAGTTTCCTATAGATGGACTTCATGGCGGTTGACACTTGATTTGATGGGCTCACTGAAGCCACAGCTCAGAACGTGTACATTTGTTCTGTAAGCAGTCTGAAGCAGTGAGCACCGATTTTATTATGATATTTTAAACCTTTTATTTATTCAAGTGGGGATGGAAAAACAATATTCCCTGCAAATGACAACAGTATATATTACTGATTAACTGCTATAAGGTAAAAAAATGTAGAACCGTTGCACTGAGTGGCAAATAAGCTAATTAGACTTTTGAAAGTTAAGTTTCTAACTTCTAACAAGAATTTTCTGATAAAGAACAGAGTAACTGTAACTTCCTGAAACTTACTTTCAACAGTCATTTTCGGGGATCAACAAATAGGTCATCTTAACAAATAAAGTACCAAGTATCAGAAACTTGCATTTATTTTTCCCTTAGGTTTAACTCAAGTGGAGTTCAAGCAATTTTTTCATTTGTCACCTTCTGGCAAGAACAGCATATGGGTAAACAGGGCCAAGATTTGCACTTCAGAGAACAAGGTCACAACTTTCTTGCCTTGTACAAAGAACTCTCTTAGTATCTGCTGTTCTCTGATCCATCAAAAGTTGTGGGATTCCAGCAGTGTAATTAATACATAGCATACACGTAGCAAATTATACAGGGCTGAGAATGCCAGCAGCAGAAGAAAATGGATACCATCAGTCAGAAAGTTCCATCTTAACATCCCATCATCCGTTTTGCTTCTAAAATCCTTAGTCTTCTGAAGGCAAATAAATTTATCTCCATGCCTAATCTTCATGAGGTGCAAGTTAACTCATCTAATGCTATGCGATGAAGAAGAAGAGGTGAAAACACAATGTGTGTCATCAGCACATTAATTAAAAACCCCACACTTACTATACGTTCTCCTTTTCCTTGATCCCTCCCCACTCCGAGTTACCTCTGCTAGCATCTAGTATTATCTAAACAGAACTTTACAACACTGAGCTTAATTGGCACGGCTAAGAAAATCAGTATGGGCTCTTCTGCTTGTTGGAGGCAAAAATCATAAGCTAACACCACAAACATAATTTCTATAAAAATCAGGGCCTAATAAACAATGTATCTGTTTAACAGGTGGTATGAGCCTTCAAATTACTGCAGCATCTCACATTCTAGTCTTTAACAATCTTTCCTCCCAAAATGGAGATGTGTCAGAGAGCAAAAATTAAATATTAAAACTGTTAAAAAGTCTTCTTCTGAAACTGTTTTCTTGACAAATCCGTTATGAAAGCACAATGATATGTTTCTAAAACAAGCATCATCAATATTATTATTATTTATTTATTTTGAAGTTACACAAGGATGCCACAGGCACATTGATTTGGCACCATAAGAAATACAAATTAAAAACTTCATTCTTTCATATCACTACTTCAGGTACAGGCCTCACTTGCTACTCTGAATACCACCTGAGACCCAATCCTACTTTCTTTTTCTTATATGGATTGAGATGGTGATTTGTAAACAGTAGGCTCTTCATTATGTCGTACATTTTTTTTTGGCATTTTTTCATTTTTACTGTTCTCCCTTGGAAAAAATTTCCAAATTAATACTATGATATCATATATAGTTTTAATGTGAACGTGTGTCTGTAGAACCACTACCAAAAAAAGAATTCTCATATCAAAGTGATCTTCAGTAGATGTTTTCCTTTTACCTTTAATAACGGACTGCTTTAGTTATTACTGATAACAATGAATGAGACAATAGATAAATGGAAAATAACATGAAATATAATAATTCTTGTGCTGATTTCTTCAAACAGCTCTATTAAGGAGGCTATATTAAGCTAGACAGTAATGTTACAGACAAAATGTGAACTGTATCATCGGTGTGGATCTCTGGTTAATTAACAGTTGGTGATCTCTTTCTCTCATACACACAGACACAAAACCATGCAAAAAATGGCACAGAAAGAAAATATGTCCTTACAGATCTTTTACAAAATCTAGCTAATAAGGGAATTTCTTCAAATACCGTATAGTTATATTGAAAATAGCAGTAATAAACCACATAGATTTTATTCCTGGATCATCAGAATCTGAGATGCTCAGAATCTTACAAGATCCGGTGTTTCTGAGCCTGAATATCACCAGGTTTTTCTTCATAGGAAAGAAGGTCACTTTATAAAATGCTAGGAATTAATTTAGTACACCTTGATTATAAAATGATCTGATTTTGCAAGTAAGACTACTGCATCACAACATCACATGAAGAGTAAGAGGCCAGATATCAGATTTAACAAGGCTAAAATGAAAAAATCACACCATCATCACAATCAGTCAGTACAAAATGGCTTTGAATTCCCCATTCCATCTTTGACTCTACCTTAACAGCAAACCAGAGGGTACAATCCGATTCTGAAATGTGGAAAAGATCATATTGCTAAGATTTATTATGGGTACAATTAAATGTTTTGCCAGCTTACCTGATTGAAAGAGAATGACAAATCACTGCAAAGCCCAGCATCCAAAAATAATGTGATAATATATGTCTGCTCCTGAAATAGTCCAGATTTCCATCCACAAAGCTATACTAATTAATTATAATTTCTGTATTCTCAGTGGAAAAGAAAACACAGAGACCTTTCCAGAATCCTCTCTGATTCTGCCTCCGCTTCCTGTTCTCAGTCTCACTCTATGGTACCCAACATATATCAGAAAACAGCTTATTAGGAGAAGG
>VYXH01007400.1:9486-48457 GCA_013397275.1 Burhinus bistriatus | reverse complement strand
TCGCCATCCCTGGAGGTATTTAAAAGAAGTGTAGATGTAGTGCTGAGGGAAATGGTGTAGTGGTAACTTGGGAATGTTAGGTTAGCGGTTGGACTTGATGATCTTAAAGATCTCCTCCAACCAAAAGAATTCTATAATTCTATGAAACACCAGAAAGATGAGGTATTTTACACAGAAAACTGTCCCTTCCCAGGGACTACTTCTTTGTGTGTATTGTATCTCATTTGGTGGCACTTAAGCTTCCTTGTGTACTTATCTTGGGAACTTAGCCATATAATATCAAGACTGCAGAATTCTCCTTTGAGGCCAGAAGTTGGATATTGCAATACTTTAGCACTGAGACATTTGCATATTGGGGTGGGGGGAACGGGTGATATCTTTCTGGTTGCTTTAAAAAAAAAAATACAACCAAAAACAGGTCTTAAATCACATAGCCACTGCTTGAAAGCAGATGAACCAAATCTTGTGAAATTCTCAGCTCTTGGCTGTTATACTAGGTTCTGAGATTTGATATAAAGGATCTTCTGTCAACAAATTTATCACATCCATCACAGAGTGTATCCAGGGGATTAGAACTTTGAATAAAAGTTTTTCCACTCCCCAGCCGCCTCCTATGCAAAGACACATTCTTGTGCCTTTTTAGGAATACAAATAAGATCAAGATAAGAAGTAAGAGGCAAAGTCAGGATGGAGCTTTGTCCATTTATGTGAAATAAAATTCTGATCTCAGTGATTGGCCCGACAGTTACTGGAATTTAGGTGGAAGTTTTCCCACCTTTGACTAATAGTTATGGAAGAATGGTTCAGATCGCTATACAGCTGTAAAGCTTTTAGGTAAATTACAAATAATGTAGAATGAGCTCAGGTTTCAAATTTTTAGTGGATTGAGCAGGGGCTAATTAATGCTGGTTTCCTGGATACACCCTCCTTCCTTTAAGCTCTTCTTCCTGTTCCCAGTACCTCGATCAAAATCTGTTGGCACTCAAAACAAAGAATGCTGTGCAGACCTAGTGGTTCAGATGAACTCTGTCCACATAGTGAACCCGGGGTACTGGTTTGCTTTGCCCTTGTTAGGTCCCATAATTTGCTTCTCAGGGCGGGAAAGGAGGTGGGAAGTGGACAAGGTGGCGGGAGCTGCTCAACACTGCTCCCAGAGTGGTTTTGCTGCAAAAGGAAGGAGGGAATACAGAGAGGCAGCAGGGGGGAGACCCCATGTATGTGAAAACTAATAAACTTCATCATTCTTCACAAGAATCAGCAGCTGATGGTTAGACTGCAGTAATCTCCCTCAACTAACCAAAGCTCCTGAAGCTCAGTTGCCTGTCCTACACAAAGCCACTTACTGGTCCTCCACTTTTTTAATGGTCTGTTTCTTTCTTTCCCTTGGAAAATTCAGATCCCATTAAAACCCCTTTGGAAAGCAGCTGGATTGTACTCTGTGTAATGATGTTATTTTCCTCACTATTCTTATTTCTTTCAGAGCCATCCCAGCCTTCTTGCATTTTGTATGACATGGAAAGTCTGCTGCAATGCCTTTGGAGAAACTAACAGCAGAAAGACTCCTCAGCCCTAAACACCTTCAAGGTGAAGGTAGAGAGCAATTCCTCTCTGATACCTCAGAGCACTCCACATTTCCAAGGAAAAATAACAAAATCCCCAGAAAAGAATGATTTTGTTGTCTCTCCTCATTCCTTAGTTCCACAATATTCCTGTGGAGACAAAGACTCCCTGGGACTCTCCCAGCTGTGTCGGCTGAAGTGTAAATGTCAGGGGGTTTGCTGGACGACAACACTGTGCTTCTGAAGTCTCCTTCACTAGAGTCTGTTATTGAGATAGCTTTCAGCATCATTGCATCATATCTGTTATAATTAGGAAGGGCTGCTCTGTAAGGTAGCACCAGCAGCCTGCATGTGAAGGGGTCTCACCTCACTCCTCTTCAGAGGTGCAAGCCCTTGGGAGATGGGCAAGCTCTCTCTCTTACTTTGGAGCAGCAAGCCAGGAACAGGACTGCAATTAAATGGCATTTTCTGTGATGTTGAATTACAGGTCAGTGACTATCTTTGTGCAGTCGGTTTCTTTGAAGGACCAAGATTGAAGTGACCTGTTCTCTGATTAAAATCCCACCAGTGGCAAAGTCTCACTGTTCAGCACAGTTAGTTCAACAGATGAGGAAGGTGCGTTTTTTAGTCTTTGTAGTGAGATTTCTTCATCCAAGCACTGTCCTTTTGTAACCAGAAACCTATTTAAAAGTCTATTTATTTCATTCCCATCTGTTAGCAGGAAGGAAGGTCATGTGATGGGAAGAAAGGTGTGTATGAGAGAAAAAGAAAAGTTTGGTGCATACAAACTAAAGAATGAAGAAAAATTCAGATGACCATTTCTTTCGTATATAAAGAAAAGGAGTTTTGCTAAATGTTGAAAAAAGGCTGAGGTGTTGTTGCTTGTTGCTAAACAAATGAGCGGCAAAAATTGCTGTTTTATGCTCAGGTTTTCTCAGGACTAGCTAAAGGCAAACTCAGGCAGCAGGATATTCCATATTGGATGGACAGGATTACTGTCGGAAGCCATCCTGTCCTTCCCATATGGTTGGAAACCCACATCTTAAATGGACTTAATTTTCTTCTGAACCTGAGATAAGCATATCTAGCCTTCCCGCAATATTTTCCTTATTTCCAAACCAACAGGAACTGCACAAAGTACCCCGTCAGAGATTGCCATGGGTTTGTGAGAAAGCGGTGTTGCTGTCTCTTGCAAATGGCTAAAAAAATTTTCTGAAACAAATTTGGGAAAAAAAAAAAAAGAGTCTAGGGGATTCACAAAGCTAGGACACATCCTTAAACATGGTTTAGCAGCTGTAAAACAAAAAATCCCTTTCCTGTCTTCACACCTATCCCCACCCTGAAGAAGAAATTTACAGGTAATCTGGATTAATAAATCAAGAATCTAGCAAATGAACAGAGGCGAGGTCCCACTGAATCCTACCTCACATAGGCAAAGTATGTTCAATTAGTCAAGCACATTATTAGAGCAGGACACAGTTTAACCAGATTTTGCACAGCTTAGTGCTAGCTCTTGGATCTATGAAAAAACAGGTAGTTTTGTAGATTTACCACCACTGTGAAGCCATTTCTAAAGGCAGTGTGCTGGAGGAGAGATATACACTACAAACTACCTCCTTACAAGTGCGGATCTACAGAGAGCCCCCTCTACCCCAGCCTCATCTGTTCCCATGTGGCATTGGTCGGGCAGCTCCCAGCACTGACAGAAAGGGACTTTTATAAACATTGGCAGGAAAACTCTTCTTGTGAGAATATTCTGAAAGGCTCTGATGAGTTTACTTATCATGTCACAGTTATAGTAACAGAAACTTTGCAGGTTTGTGCTTACCTTAGAGGTTGTGGGGTTTTTGCATTTTTTCAAATGTCCTATAATGTCCACGTTCTGGTTGTGCTAGAGAAGTGTGGAGATTTCAGCTAACCTTGATGAAAAGACTGCAGTATCTTGAAGGTTGCTCATATCTTGTGCCTCTAGCTTATCATGTAATTTTTCTTCAGTTTCTTAAGCTGCCCCTTTCATGAACAGTCCAACAGTCTCACTCCATGCAATTTCAGTGGAGAACGTAGTCTAACTCAACCCGTTCTGGCACTGAAGGAAGTTCACAGTTAATGTTGGAAACCATCTCTGCTGTGGTCTTTTTTCCTCTATTAGCTTCTATTTTAATCCCACGTGTAGTTTTCAAGCTGTAAGAGTTTCATAAATATGTTACTATTCACACTCCTAAAAAAAAGAGTCTCTAGCAAGACCAAATGTCAAATCTATGTTTCAAATGTAGTATAATACTATTTGAACTAGTGTAAAGATGGAGGTAAAGCTTAGGGTGACAAAAAACAGCAGGGGCGCTGGCTGGAATGAAAGCATCCCTGTATGTTTGAGGAGCCATGGGGGAAAATGCAGGATCTTGTGAGCCACACGTTCAGGACGGGGAACCAGAGGGAGAACAAGCAGAGCAGTCGCACCAAGACCTTACCCAGAGGTATTTGCCAGCACCGATGAGTGAGCACAGGGCTGGCAGTAAGCGTACGCAGTACAATGTCCTTCTGGTGCACAGGAGCAGTCTGGAAAGGAGCAGCCAGTCTAAGCAGCTGTCTCCATAGGGTCAGACTCCTGCGGCAAGAGGAGTGGCAACATCATTAACGACAGTAATTAACTACAGCCTATCTAAAATCATTGCATTGGTCAAGAATTTGAAATCAGGTTAAATTTTAAGGATCCGCAGTTCAGCACGGATCTAGCATTTTTCCAACACTAGAGAAATCTTTCCCCTTCTTTTCTGGTGATTTGCAGTCCACTGTGGTTTCCCAAATCAAAGTTTATTGCCCTGGGGTTAAAAACTGAGCTCTCTAAGAAATCTGGTTAACTATGGACAAACTGCTGCCTATACATCGTCTATGATAACTTTAGAATTGTCACTACATGAATATTCTGAATACGAAGACACATATTTTATTATGCTTTGCAAAACAGATAATTACTACCATACTTAGGAATGAAAGGCGAAGGAACAGCTATTAATGGTGTAATGATTTACAGCCCAGCTTTGCTTCCAGACAAGAAGACTCCAAAATTGCATGACTATTCATTAAAACTTGCAAGTTCATTAAAGACATGGTAAGATTTCTGAAAGTCTTATTGAAAGCCAGTGACTCCTAAGGTCCAAATTTCAATGGGAATTAGGTATATGAAATTCTTAGGCACTTCGGGAAATCCCACAAGAGCCTGTATAGCAAACAGATAAATACTTCAGACAACTGAATGCGTTTAAACAAACAAAAGCTCATGGCTCATAACTGCTTGATGTCACTGTGGGCTTTACTGTTTAAAAGGAAAATTCTTTCAGCCCCAATATTTCTGTGTTGGCACATCTCAAGATCAGCCCTGGATTTAGCATCTACCTGAGATCTGCCAGTTTTCTGAGGGGCTGAAGGGTCTGCTTAGGCAGATGATGACTATTTTGCAGCAAAGAGTCTTTGGATAAAAAGCAATGAAGAGCATGTGAGAGATGGGAACAGACTAGCAGACAGACTTTTCCTTTCTAAAGAAGTTTTACTTTTTGTCTTCTCCTCTTTCTTTGTCTTCTCCTTACCACGTAGTTAATCCTCAACAAGAGGACTTCAAGGTCTTCTGTATATGGTGGAGGGACTGGGGATTCGAGCACTATTGAAAGAGGGAAAAGAGGAAAGAGGATGATGTTGCTGTGACTTCTTCATGTACAGACAAGGTTCTTACAGCCAGAGATTGGTCTGAGAAGGAGGCAACACCACCCATGGACTGTTATGTCTTCAAAGAACAAATGATGTTCAGCTCTTCCAAACACAAATATGGACGCTCTTGGCCTTTTTGTTGGCTGAGTCTTGTGGCACCGCCTTAGCATGCAAAGATTTCATACCTGTTTAAAAAAGAGTAAGGCACCTTATCACTGTTAATTACCTCCTTTAGTTTAGACACTTACTTCTGGCGTGTTTGAACAAATCCAACTCTAAATGTCTTAGGTCATGACTATAAGGAAGGGTGATACCGGGCTGACCAGCCGAGGTCTAGGATCTTCTGCAGTCCCTATCCTCTTATGACAGCACAGTTGTATACCTGGGTTTGAAGCTACCTGAGCGTATTTGCACAATACTTTGTTTTCCCACAGTTACACACTAGCTCGCTTAGACCTAGCCCAGGACGTTTTGCACTGCACCCCTTTACAGACTCTGAACACAGGCTCCACGATATTTTAAGTGCTGATGGCTATGTTACCATTTGCCTTAAATATTTTGATAAAATATTGCTTTAGGTGGTAGCAGAAGATACTTGTTAAAAAAAATATCCTTCCTAAAACATAGATCCAAGTATGTGTGTGCTTATTATTTTTATGGGAAGAGATGAGAAGGTGGGTTGGCCCCAAATCAGACTGCACTTGCAGTGTCTTAAAGCAACTTCACCAGAGTCACATAAACTTGATTTCAGAAGAGCTTCTCTGAATCCCCCAACCTGGGGCTCTTGACGCAACTCGTGTCTCCTAGTTACATGTCTGCCACTGCAGAACTAATCCATGGTGTACCATATTTTCAAATCCAGTGGCTTGGGAACTTTCCTTGGGGCTTCTGCAGGGCTCTCTCATCTTTGATGTTCTGTCATTTCCCCCCCTTATTTTACATATGTGTTAGAACAGAGCTGATTAGTCCAACACATTTATGTCATTAGCAGAGGGTTTGTTTTTTTATGATGAGTGATATCATGTAATTTAATTGCTGGATTTCATAAGTAGGGTTAGTGATCTCTCTCTACTCCAGATCAGTAGAAATACCACAAGGATTCCTATCATATGGTGCACTTAATTATGATAAATAAGCAGGGATAAATTAAGCCTATAAAAGGCCCAGATGGATATTATATTTGCATCGTGAATGCATGCTATGATGAAAATATGGCAGTTGGAGGGCCCCTTTGAAGCAGAGCTCTGGATCCACACTTAATCTGTATTGTAAAAAAGATGTGAACAGTAAATTCAGCAGTTCATGACAAGCATATTGGAAGATTTTTGGCTTCAGTAAAGAACCTCATTTTAATTTGTGTAGAAGAGAACAAGGGTGGAAAGCTCAGGCATGAAAGGTCAGATAGGTTTAGCTGGTGTGTAATTTTTTGGTCAGTTGCAATTGAGACTTGGGGCTGAATAAAACCAGATGCACTGGTGTTGTTCCAAAGTTCCAGGAAACCTACCTGATTTACAAGTATATTTGTATTTGGACCAATTATGGAGTGCAGCCCCTACAATTGCTATGCAAGGTCAGGAAAGATGTGGTTCATGTTAACAATATGACTCCACTGGGAAACCGGTGGTTTTACTCACTTCTGCTCATGAATAAATTACATTTTTTAAAAATTCATAGGAGACAACAAAATCACAGGAAAAATAGCTCTTACATTTAGAAAGATAGCTTACTATTGGGAGCTGAATATTGCTGAACTTCTCTAAATCAAGTATAAAAATATCTTTTTACATCACTTTTACTTATATAGAAAAGCAAAAATAAGCAAACAGTAAGAAGTCAAATTTAGCATTTACACAGCAACTCTGAGATAATAGAAGTTAATTTCATGTGCATTTAAGCCAATAGTGTCCAGTATTATGGAAAAACTATTAGAACAGAATGGGAGAAGCATCTGTGACATATATGGGTTTTAAGAACAAATTTATTTCTGTGGCATTTCTGTCTTGATTTTACAATTTGCCTTGTAGTACTGTGATATTAGTTATGTACTAATATATCATTGTCATTGTTCTATATTTCTGCCCTTACCATGAGGATTCATATGACTTTAAGTCACAAAAGAGGTAATTTTTTTTTTTTTGAGCGTTGTTTAGCTAAATTTTAAAATGTTTTCTGAAGCACTGGTTCTTTTTGCATTACCTCAGACTCCTTTTCCCAGGACAGTTCGTCTTGGCTTCACCTTTTCTATCTGTTCCATGGGTTGGGTGGAAGAAGCTTCACTAAAATTTGAACATATAAGTATTCCACAACCGAACGGATTTTATATGAAATCCAGTTCAATAATTTAAGTGATTGATAGTGGGGTGAATTCTGAGACACAGAAGGATTACAGCCAGGTTATACAAATGCAAAGCAACTTTTAAAATGTCATTGTAAGGTTTATTTGGCTTGTACAGCTCCAAGGATCCTCATAGCACAGCATGTTTGCAGATTAAAAAAAAAAAAAAAAAAGAAAAAAGAAATAAAGAAAACAAAGAAAAAAGGTCTGTAAATTCTTGTCTACTAAAACAAAAAGGAATTCAATAAAAGCTAAGCTGAGATGACGGATAGGCTTGCGTTCTTGGCGTTAACTGGAGCTCAACTGTAAAATATGCATCAAATGAGATAGAGAGCCCAAAAGGTCTGTATGTCCCTATATGTGGCACTTACTTCAAAGACCCATATCCAAGTTCTTTCCCCCATTTATAGCTATGATTTTTATAGCAAATTGGAGAGATAGAGAATAGTCTGAGAAAAATTTTCTTCTAAATATCCAGTAACCTAATATTCCAAGCTATTTCCTGGGGAAATTTTATATGACTTTTTTTTTATTCATAGAGTGAAGGGAAGAATATACCATAACTCTCTTTTATAATACTTTTCTGAGGAAGAGCGATTTAACTTGCTGTTAGAGCCCAATGGTACTGATGAATGATGAGCAAAGGTGTGACCCAGAATTAGGCTTCAGACCCTCTGGTAGACAAGGTTACACTCTGGTCCTCGCTCAACACTTCCCTACAATGAACTAAGGTACTTTTCAATTTAGGATGTTGGGCTGTTTGTCTTATTTTTGAACCATTTCTTAAGCATCTTATAGGATATCTGGGATTCCATCTGGCTACTGTGAAATCTATGAAGTGGCAAGACTTTGAGGTTTCCATCATTTAAGTCCGCCTCATTTGCTAACCCAACCTTGCGTATTCTGTGATGACCAGTTTCTGTGTTTGTAGAAACCACTCCTCAATTTATTTCTGTCTACAGAAACTCTACCTCTACTGAATCTCTCTCTACAAAGGGTGTATTTTGTTTTGCTTTGTCCACTTCATGCCTCTCTGAGATCTAAATTTTCCCACAGTCTTCTGAACTTAAAGAAAGGAGATAGGTCATTTACCACTCTCAAATTTTCTTTAGGCAACACTTAACCAGTCATTTTATTTAACATCTCCTGTTATTTCATCCAGATATAAAAGAGATCTAAAGAGTTTGTGTGTGCCATGTAGTGGTCAATTTAAGGAATATAGCAGTGGTACATGCCACCTTTACATGTATACGCAACCTTTCCTGACTGTTGGCATATTGACTTTCAGTTACAAATATCATTTCATGAGACTCTTCTTACTTAGATGATTCGTGGGTTAAAACTGACCTACCAGTAGGAATTAATTCAGCAAAAGGTAGTGTGGGTTCATTGGCAAGTTTCCTACTTATCTGGATATTGCAAAATTTTGTTGTGGTAGTGATCTCTCTGCCTAGACTGGAGTTCAGAGGCAAAAACTGAGCATGGCATTTGCTATATTTCTAACAGTGAACACAACGTGAACCGCTGTTGGTGCAGGGTGAGAAATCAGACTGTTGCTTTTGAGCAGGCATATGCAAGGGCAAATAGCAGAAAAGCATGCAGAGATGTTACATGTTTTTTAAGAGGCCATGAAAGGACGTTTTGATGTTCACTACTGTTAAGCAGTGTATATTGGTTCAGTTTCATGAATAAGCTATATTTGGCTTGTACCTGAATTTTTCATGAATTGTTAGTGTATTTTATCAAGCTGTTGAGAGAGTATTGCTTCCATCAGTTCTGTGTCTGTTCTGCAAAACAAGGTAAATAATTGATTCTTTTTCTTGTTACTCAAAAAAGGATTGCACAATGCTAAACAGGAGCAAACAAACAAAAAAACTTTTAAAAACCTGCATCACCAAAGAAAGAAACACAAACTCCTGCCTGCAGCTCATGTCACTACACTGGGAATATCTCCTAATAGATACAGAGTGTACAAGGAAAAAGGCGTTAGTGATGGTCTTGCTTATATCAGCTCAAATGAAACAGCTATACCAACAAAAGCACTAGCTTGCTCATAAAATCTTGTCTGCAGTAGAGATGTTGCCAGAAAAGAAATGCTGAAACAAAAAAAAAACCCAAACACAAAATCACACTCTTAACTGACATTCCTATATGAGCAAAAGTTTGCAGTGACTTCTGGCTCTTATTTCTAGTTGCTCCTTAGGAAGCCCAAGGTCTTATGCTGGAAGATAACCCAGAGAACTGTTAATGACTCCAATTAAGAGGTGTGAATATCATTTACACCTATCTGTTCCCTTTTAGCAAGAAAGACTACAGCCAGAAACGCACAGAGTATAATCCTGCAGAGAGCATTTCAAACAGAAAAGGTTGAATTTATTTGAATCGTACAACTCCTTAGTCTGAAAAGGAAAAAAAATAAAAAAAAAGAAAAAGATATGTAGAGTATTTTAGAGGGACAAAAATAATAGTTCTCCTGCTGTGTGTTCTCACTTTGAAACAAATGGAAAAAAATAAGACAATGATTAAATAAAGATCCAGAATATTGAAAATATTCTTTAGAAAAATATGTAAATACAAACAATATGTGATTTAGAAATGTGAGCCAAAAATATGCTTAAAAAAATAGACTTGCAGATTTTTCATTGATTGCTAGCAGGCACTGGTTACAAATTTTCAAATTATGAAATTCTGCTTTTAGTTTACACCTGTAAATGAAAATATTTCTTATTTAAAGCCACTCATTGCCTTCCAGTGTAGAGGACAAATACAAATAAATCCATTTTGCCAAAATACTAGCATTTCTTGCAGACCTCTTCAAAGTGCTTCTAAGTAAACATAGGGCTATAACCAGATTCCAGTTACCTGCAATGTCAGTTGCCTAAACGTGGTATTTCTTTTTTTATTGGAAATCTGTCTATACCAGAAAAGTCGCCCAACCCATGGACTGCGTGATCTAGTGTCTGTCGTGCTGACCAGTGTCTCACTGCTTCTTCTGTCCTTCTGACCCAATCTTTTCTCTCCATGAAGCTCTGTGAAAAGGAAACAGTTCCCTTTCTGTTCAGCGTTGGTACAGCAGCTACCATAGGCATGACGATCCATGAGTGAATTCCTAGGCACCAAGGCAACCAGGAAAGTTATTACACAGCTTCTGTATTAACAGGTATGTTCAAATCATCCCCCAATCCATCTCTTTTGGATAGGTTCATTCGAAGACAACTTCCATATATCAAGCAACTCAATGTTGTCATTACTCTAAGCAGTCTCGTAAAACAGGTTTCAAGCTGAATATACTGTCAAAGACAGGGAAAAACAGTCAACTGGCTAGGACATCAGGAGTAGCCAGGAAAAGCAGGGCATGGCTGTGGTTATTTACCAACAATGACCATTTACCAAAAAGTTTGTGTTTTTTTCTGGCTTCCCTGCTCTGACTTTTTTAGAAGTGATTCTTTCTGTGGTGGCCAGTGCACCATTTGGGTTTCACAGGTGTGTCAGCCTCAGAGGTGATTCCTCTCAAAATATACAGAGGCTACCTGGCTAGAACAGAGCTGGCACAAACACTTTGCTGAAATTTTTTCATTGCAAAGCCATATGAACATTTTGTTAAAAAAAAAAAAAAAAAAAATCCAAAAACCTCAAATAAAATTAAACAAACACAAAAAAAAAAATACAAACCTCTCTGTTTTGTTTTAAATATATTTTTTTTAGCTCAGATTAAAAGATGACCAACTCGACATGTAAGAAGCAAAATTATTGAGAAGAACATTTTCCTGACACTCTTATTTAGGTAATAAAGACAACTAAATCAAGCAGCTGAGCAGGAACAAAGACAAACTTTTGCCAGTGTGAGAGTGTGCAATAAAGAAGTCCACGGCAGCTAGAATTGGTCCTATATCCACCTTTGTTTAGGATGTGAATCTATTACACGTAAGAATTGCACAACAGCCTACTGTGCTTGCCTTACAGTCTATTGTAATTCTCTATGTTGGAGAGTCTGCGCTGCTGATGAAAAAGCTTTGCTTCTTAAAAGAGAGGCTCTTACTATTTCAGCCTGATTCTGTAGTACTTTGCTTCTGTGTTTGGGGCTGAAACGGATACGAACTGTCTTGATACCATTGTATTACCGTTATTTTGAATTTCCCACCCTCTGTTTTAAATTTAAGCAGCCTGAAAGCTGCTCTAAATCATGCTTTACTTTCCACACCATTTGAGCTCCTGAGGCAGACTAGCTCTAAGCCTGATCTGATCTGCCCACTGGCAAGTCTGGAAAGAGGGTAGGTAAAGTGCTCCTTCCCTAGCTCTGCAGGAATTTTGTGAGGGATAAGCTCGTTTCTGCCCACAAACCTTGACATTTTGTAAGAGAATCTTAAAAGCATTTTAATGAAACTGAGATTCAGCAACCTTGTTCATTAGAAAATACAATCGTACCTCGTGTTTTTGATATGTATGAGTAAGAAGATTTCCTATTTCCATGAGGAAATCAAAGGCAATGACTCATAATGGAATTATTTCTGTTTAGAAAGTCAGCTTTTCACCGGCACATCACTTTAAAATGACTGAATTGGTAGAATTACCCTCATTTTACAAAAGATATTTGAGGCATGGGCATATCAAATTACTTATCCAAGGTCATATAGTATTTCAATGGGAATACATAGAGATTGATATTTCTTCTGCTTACAAGGCATTCAATATTTTAGGCTTGACTGTATCCTGGACCGCATATTTGCAAAAGAGGCATAGGACAAAACAATTCTACAGCAAGGGAGAGAATGCTTCTAGGAGAACTCACCAGTGTTTAGTTGTGGATGCAGCAAATTACCTCCTCATTTTCTGGTACTTGCTCAGTCATGGAACAGGGGAATACATGGAGCTCCCAGCAAAGGAGTAGGCGAATCCCAGCTGTGATGCCTTATGTTTTCTTGGGAATCCTGGGCAAACAGCACATGTGTTCCTCTGAAGACAAGGACTGCCAGTCTGCCCCTTATATAGCCACCAGAGAGTTTGGGGAGAAACCCCTATGATATTTTATGACTGACTTGGATGGCTCTGACTCGGAGGCTATAATGTTTAGAAAGCTGCTGTATCAAAACACCTTTTTTGTTTTCCCCTACCATCCATGTGAAGAGCTGGGTACTTGTGAAAAATGAACTAAAAAGCCCACCTGATGAACAGAAAACCACATACGAAAAAAGCACAGATGAACTCTTCTCTCTTGTATGAATACCCTGGCAAGGGACACAGTCATATTTCTTCCCGTTCCTCTGCTACCATCAGTCTTGCATTCTTGGCTGTACAAGTTCCCCTGCTTAAATAGGAGAGGGTTTAAATGTTGGGGTTTTTTTCCATGTAGACTGTTATAAGTGTTTGCTGTTAAGGTTATGTCATCATCTGACAATGAAGAAGGTGGGGTGGAATTTTCTCAGCCTGAGAAAAGCCTACATTTCAGATGTTTTATTTAGGTCGTGACTGTTCTAAACATGATTCTGTTTTGCACAAAGTGTGTCGAAACATCTTTCCATGTACTCCAGTTACGTATGAAAATCAGCCTGGATGCTGTTTTTCGGTCTGAATTCATTGTTCTTAGTGTGCAGTGTGCATACTCAGAATCCAAAGGCTGGCAATCTGGGTATTTAAACTGAGTTTAAACATCTTTCTGTGTGGGTCCTCTTCAAAACAGGACTTTTGGGGAATTTGGTCTCCAAACTGGAGCATTTTGTATAAATATGAGGTGATGAGGCTTCTGTAACATACGAGTTTTTAGACTAAAAAAGGAGCTAATCTTCTGCAATATGTGAACATTCATTTGAATAGATATGGTTTAGGATAATTTTCTAGGTTATAGCATTTGCGGTTGAGTCCCTTTCTGATTTTCTTGTGTTGGAAATAATACATTTTGGCACAGTAGATGAAACTAGCAATTAGAAAGCAGTTTCCTTTTAGAAGGATGTCCATCAGAGTGCAAAACAGTAGAAAATAATAATGTTTGAAAATGTAAAAATAAATAAAATGAAGACTATTCTCCCTTGGGTGTCATTCACACTGTGCTTTTCACTTAATAAAAAAAGCTCTTAGCATGATTTTTTCCAGTCTAAGCAGTTGGTGTTAAGGTGTTGATGGTCATTAACAGAATCTAGAATCAGCCAATTACATGTATTTTTGCGGCAAATTAAGCCACAAGATTTTAGAGTCTGTGCTTAGCAGAGTCTGCTTCTGTCAGGATTTTGGACAACCGTGTTTCTTAATGAGTAGCAAAGCAGCAGAAAGAAAGGGTGTGGAAAGCTTCAGCCTGTCTGGAAGGCAAGTATCTGCTAACCTCATAGAAATAGTCTGAAATGCTGGAGATGGCATGGCAGATGAGTACGTGCGAACACAGTGACCCTCTGAGGCTGATGAGATGAGCTATTATCAACGGGATCTGAGTCAGGAGATTGATATGGGGAGTTTCTACATCAGAGGCTTGCCAGAAGTAGTGGGTTGTTTTTTTTCTCATGGAGGGACACAGATACCTGGGGTACCTGGTCAGTGCTTTGAGGTCCTGCTGATCCTGCAGGGTCACAGACCACTTGAGTCTAGGAGGGATCTCTGAGGACCATCTAGTCCAAAGCCGCTGCTCCAGTGGGACCACGCAGAGCTGGTTGCCCAGGACCATGTCCAGTTGAATTCTGATTATCTGCAAAGAGAAGAGACTCCACAACCTCCACCTGTGCCAGTGTTTCACCATTCTCACGGTAACAAAACCTGTCAGAAAAAGGCAAGATGGAAAAATTAAACAATGGATAAATAGTACAGGAAGTACTTTTTTTTTTCCAATTTACTGACAATGATAGTATCATTTTGATCATTTAAAATAATCTGGCACAGATAGACCACAGTAATCTCTTATTAAATTTTGTAAGAGATTATTACATCCTACAGTATACGTGAGATTGTTGTAAGAAATACATCATTTTGCAATTCACAAATATTTCATAGTATGTAACCAGTAAGAAATATTAGTAAAGTTTGCTAACATAAAATCTTCAGAAGTGTGATTATGTCTTCTCCAATATATTTTGCTTAGTATGCAAAAAGAAGCTCGGATCCATGGTGGTGACTGGGAAAAATCGGGTTCATTTCTTACCAGTACAAACCAGTGACCTGTTAGGTTACCATGTTAGTGTCCAAGCCACCTGCACTGTGTGCGGGGATTATTCTGCCAAATGAAAAATACCTGTTTCTATTACATTCATGAAGATTTGAACACGTTCTTGTTCTTTAGAAACACTGGGGAATGTCTTTCAGAGTGTGGATCATCTTTGAGGACATCTCTGGAAGACACTTGAAGCAATCCCAGTTAACAGGTGGAACAGGTCTCTGGATAGGGATCCCAAATGTCTTCAGACCATTCCTGATGATTCACCTGATCACTGATGCCCAGAAAACGTCTCTGCGTGAAACAGTGTCCTCCACGCAGTCCTATACAGAAGCTAACAGCAAAAATCTTAGTATTTATTTTGTATTTGTTTTGAGGACCCTCTGACTCACATTAATTATTGAGCAAAGACTTTTTTAATTTCTTTTGGAAACTTTCATTTCCAACCCCAGGCTCATCTCCCACTTGTCTGCATGTAAGTTCCAGGTTTCCTTCAATCAGACTTTACCTGAACATAAGCTGTTTCGTATCTTGTAGCTCCTACCATACTTATCTACACCGTGCATCTTGTTTGCATAGCAAAGCATTTTTGCAGGCTGGTTACTGAGTGATTTATCTCTCATTTTAGGCCTGCCTTTACTTATGTGCATAAGGGAGGAAAACTGGGTGACGCAGCCAGGAACAGTGAATTGTGAGATTATAAATCCAGATAAATCCAGATACATGCCAAACATATGAAAAAAAAAAGAGGAATTTTGAGCCAATTGGGTCAGGCCCATACCTACAGTTTTAGCAACACTTCCAGAGCTGGATCGGATACCAGCAAATGTTGAATAAAGGGGTAAAGATAATAGATCAGTATGGTCTTTTAGAAAACTGTAAAGCCAGCCCTACCATTTCAGGCATAATTTAAGAGTTAAACCTGTCGGTTTCTGGTGCTGTAAAAACGCTTAGCTGCCTTGTGCTTTCTGTTGACCAAGATATTATCCATTTGGCAAAGGACTCTACCAAGCTTTTCAGAGTAATGACCTGGAAGATTTTGTGATCCAAGAAGATGTGAGACAGAAGAAAATCATTGCCAAATTACAGATTGGGCATCCAGTTATGAGAACATTTTTATATCTTCTGAAAAGTCCTAAAGTGCTTGGATCTACATGCTGCTTCCTGCAGACAAACTCATAAAGCTTGGCAAAAAAATCTGCAAAGAATCTGATATTCCAGACTGAGTGTCTTGGAGACAAAGTCGTGTTTGGTAACTAGTGCTTTGGGATTTGACTCAGGAAATTATATTCCCTTTCTCCATTTTGCTAATCTCTCCTTTCCCTCCAGATTGTTATGTGAAAAAATTCATCTGGACATTGACACTGTAAGCTGTTTCAAGTCAGTTTTTAGATTTCCATCAAACACTCCCTTGGTAGTTTTCCTTGTCCTTGGAATATTTTCAGGTAGTGCTTTATAATCTCAGATTATAAATCACTGTGGGAACTATCCCATCAAATCAAACCCCTTCTTTAATTTCTTATGGCCTGATTTTTAAAATCCTCATCTACCTGTTTTGCTGCATGGTTTTGTGCAAGATCAGTGGAAGGAAGTTTCATCATACACATTTCTTCTGTGCTTTCCAACTGGAAGCCTTATATTCTTCCTCATTTTCCTGCAAATAATTAGAAGAGGAGCTTTGAGCACATCATTTTTAAAGAAACTATTGTTTTAATTGTCACCTTTCCCTGAAACCCTAAAAAATGTACTCACAATCCAGAAAGTATGCTCTTGGAGAGTACTATCATTGCTGAGACTGTATGATAGTAGTGACAGCCTCAAAGGCACAAAAAAATTTCATCTGCAGCTTGTTTTCTTTCAAACAGGAAATACTGAAGGATCAAGATCTAAAAGTAGATAGATATTGTACTGAAACAGCACCATACTTCACTGTCAATGAGCCATGTCATGGAGTGAATGCATGCTACTCACTGACATAGCAGGAATACTATATACATTATCACTAAGTCAATATCATCAATGTTATCACTTGATCAATCTGAAATTCAATTTTCCATAAGTCAGTTTTCATAATCCCAGAGATCCAAACAGCACTTTTATTTATTTGAATGATAATGGTGCAAAAATTATGTATGGGGTGAATCAAGCATAGTATTGTATTATGCTCATTATCTGCACACGCACGGACAGACACACACTTTCTAATTAGAGAGTCTTGTAACATTACATTATTTCTGTAAAACACTCAAGTATTTTGAAGACCAATCGTCCCATTTCCAAGGTTCACAACTCGTTCTGTTGCTGGCCATTTTAAGTACACTTGAGTAAATAAGTATCTGATCCTCATTTTGTGGAAATGTCTATCTTACCTATTTAAAATAAATAATATATCCACTTAAGTCTCATGAAATGGTCTTTTTAGTGCTTTTACACAGTACTGTGGCAGAAAGATAACTGGCTCTAGAATGATAACAGATTCCAGCATGCTCCAACACAAAGCAGTTGCTCTTCATACAGCACTGTACATCCTTTGCCTGTTTTTTTATAAATTAGGGGGCAAAAATCCAAGCCATTTCAGGGATGTGAATAAGAACATGGAAAAAAGAACAAGCTCTTTTGGTGTCAACAAACAGATCAGTCCCTTCAGCCTCCTGCTTTACTTAGAAGAGTTCATCCCATCTAACACTTATTTTCCTTAAGAAAAAAAATCCCAAATTGGATTTTTGCATGCTCCTCCAAAATGAAATCTGGAAGTACTTCTAATTCTAACGGGTATAAAGCGCTCCAGCATCACGCTGGCTCGAGTGTGCTGTGTGATCCTCAAAGAGCCTGCTCTGCACATCACGGGTGGAGAGTTCGACAGCAGGCTCTGGGAATGCAATCTGGTGGAGGTCCAATTTCCATCCCGTGTTAAGGTCAAGGGATTGCAGAACCCCTTTCACTAAAACTTGCAGCTCTCCAAAGCTCTGCTCTGGTGCTCAGCACCTACGATCCACCGCTAGCTAACAAATTCTGGAGCTGCATCCAAGCTAGAATTGCCAAGTCATTAGTTGTAAAACATTGGACAGATTTCCCGCTGTAAAACGAGACTCTGAAGAATGTCCTTGAGGAATATGGGAGCAGCATCTGGAGGTTTTGTTTTGCCATTGCCAAAGTACTTCTGTCCTGTCCTCTGGTTGTAACAACAGTTTGAAAGCTGAAAGTCTGCTCAGCTCTGATGAATGAGGATAACATACAGCAGAAAAGTCTACTTTTGTGGGGGAACTGCCATCTTCAAAAAAATGTTGTAATAATACCATTCCAGTTCTGTTATGAATCTCTTCGGTTAAAGGCTGATCTGGTCGCTAGTCTTGTTACTCTCACATGGGTATTCTGGTGGTCACCAATAGGCGTTTTAGTTTTGCTTTGCCTGGCAGGCTTTGAGGTAATATGTAATTAATTATTACTGGTAATTTTTGTCAGACGGTAAAGTATGACCATTATTGCTGAGTAGAACAGTGAGGAAATGAGGTACTTAACTTCGGTTGTGAAGGCACACTCAGCCCAATGGCCAAAATAACGTCAGTTAGAGTAACCATTCATAGGTTTTCCAGAAAAACAATATTGAAATAAGCATTGCACTTACTTGCAGTAAGAGGCAGGTATTTCCGTACCTTATTCTAAGCCACCATAGTGGTTTTGCCCTAGTGCCAATGTTTACCTGGAATAAATGTGGAGAGCATCTATGAAAAGAACTGACTTAAGGAACAGCTCAATGTTATTAAAAAGAATTTTCCAGTTATCCGATATCGAAAGACGTCTTAAGGCAGGGAAACATTACTGAGTACTGACTGATTTATCCATCTCTTGCATCACTTTTTTAAGTAATGGTTTAGTGGATCCCTGCAGCAATATAGGAACTAGCAGATTAGCTCATCTCTTGCTGATGTATAGTGTTTTTTCTGCAGTGATACTTACCACTTTTGTTAAAGTAACTCTCTCTGAATGTTTATGTATCTGCTTTAGCTGGAAGTAACAATCTTTGTACAACTTCAGAGTGTGATATTCTATACGGCAAAGTTGATTTACAGTGAAATAAACTAAAGTGGCTGGCTCACTGCAGCTGAAATTACTAAAGCTTTCCGTCTTTCTGTAGAGAAAAATGCATTTGGGGCTGCGTGTTTCATCGAGATTTCTACCAAGGAGCTGCCTTTTGGTCCTTTGCTGTTGTAACCAAGCATAATGCTGTCAGAAGCAAAGAATATGGATGCAAAGCCCTTCACAGGTATTGTAGCCTGCCTTCAAGCTTTTTGTCCTATCCAAGAATCTTAAGAAATGTCTTTTAATTGACACGGTAGCCTTAAACTCTTCTTAATCCTTTAGGCCTTTTACAGCCAGCTACCTTAAATGCAGCAAAATGATAGGTTATTTTCTGTCACCTTGCAGTCACTTTGCATACATCAAAGATCAAAATCATTAAAAGTCAGATCCAGAAGGTAGTCTTAATTTTATAAAATTCAAAATTGTAAGTACGTATGTGATCATGCACTCATTTTTTGTAACAGCAACCTTTAATTATTAACTCACGTTTAAGATTTGGTCATCTCCTGCTTAACTGTGGGATCAGTCACAGCAACTGAAAGTGGTTAAATCTGTATAGGCAGTTACTCTATTCAGGAAGGAATGGGAGCAGTATTAATTGCTGAGGTGAAAACTGAAATAAACATGTGTAATAACAGGCCCTGCCATCATGTGCTGAAATACTATCACAAAGCTGTGAATAATTATTATTTATTAATTATAATTTATTATTTTTATTTATTATTTATTTTATTAGTAGTAGTCATTAAGCTCAGGAAGGCCAAATGTTGTCATCAGGTATATATTTACTGTCACTATTGTTTTGTTATACTTTTTTTTTGGAGGGGTGGGGGTGCCTGAGCTAGAACGATTTTAGTGTAAAACAGGTCATGATGTGTTGGTGACACAAACAAGCTGGCTATTGTACACCCCCTAACTATTACGCTTGAGTCACTTAAGTCAATACCAAGTTTATGATTTGCTGACATGGATACTTTTTCACATCTCCAAGCAGCCTGCACACAGTAGCAAAAACTTTCTTTTCCCCTCACTAGCAGTAAGAAGAAAGGAGCTGAACAGAAGTCAAATAGATTAGCTTAGAATTAAAGCAATGATTTTGTCTAGTGCCATTGTCTTTGATGCCTGGGTGCGCTGATGCCCTAAGAGGTGCCATGCCTTTCCTAGAACACACTGTGTCATTGCAGCATGTGCATAAAATGAATCATCCACAGTTCTTTAAAAGCATTCAGTCTGAACAGTTACTTCTTATCTCAAAGGGGCAGGAATATATAATTCTTGCACTTGCAAGAAAAGCTTCATTTCCCTTGGTCCATATAATTTTTTGACAAATTCAGGGGAAAAAAACCCAACCTTCCCAAACTCTTTAAAGTTTTTTATTTTGTTTCCATGTAAATTAGAAAGGATAGAGGGTGGTGAATTAGATGGAAATTTCTCTAAATGAGCCAACTTTAGTTTTGTATCCCAGTCTGGACATCAGGGATGACTATACGAGAGTCCCACACTGACAACTATGGAAATCATTGGACTTCTATTAGAAGAAAGGATGGCTAGAGAGGCTGCCAAAAATGGGAACAATCACAGCTGAAATCAGGTTGTCCCCAGTGGCGAGATGGTTCAAATTCTCTAGCTATGCCAGTTGACTCATGGACAAATTCCAGTCTGCGCTCTCTAGTAAAAAACTGTTGCAAGAGTGGTCTTACTAAAGAGAGATGAGTTTTCTTTAGACTGCACCACCAAGGCAAAGGCATGGGACTGTTAATGTGTGGCAAAGATAGACCTGAAGTGTACATATGAAATCCGTCTTTCAGAAATTTCTTTGCTTTGTAGTCGTAGACGAAGTGTCTTATTCAGTACATGCTCCAGCTCTGAAGATTAACTTATTCTAATGGATGATTCTTTTACAGACTTGTGTTTTTTGTTGGTTAGACTCAGGGTGGAGGTGGGGGGTCGGTGGGGAGGTTGTCCCAGAGATACCTCTTTCATGGACAGAAGCTTTTGACCCTGGGTTTCAGCATATCTACATGGATGTGGTGGAAAAGATTTTCAAGCACAGTCAAAATAATATTTAGCATCTATCATTCATGTAGTTCAGCACTCAGACTGTGCACATAGAACGATTCTTGTCGCGTCTTACACATTTTAATAAAACAATCCCATAATGCTGTAATGAAATATTCTATTTTGATTTTTGTCAGAGGATTTTGACAATGTCAGTACCTTGCAGTGTTTTGGTGTTTTTTTGTCACATCAGAATTTAGTTACAGAAAAACATGTCACCAGAAAATTTTGTTGGCTTTATTAGTCAAAATCGTGAAAGCTGAGTCTTAACCTGTGACAATATAGTTGTGTCATTCAGAGGAAATCAACCTGAGTTTGTTTTTTACAAAAACAGTCATAGAATACTCCATTAATTTAACTCTCTTCCCCACTTTTTTGTTAACATCAAGTGCTTAGTCCTCGTGAAAGGGCAAGAAGTACTTAGAGTAAAAAATGGAAAGGAGCGAACGTGTCTAAGAGCACTGGAAAAGGCAAGAGCTCTTTTAGCAGCCTTCAAAGACAACTCATTAGCCTTCCCTGACCTGTCATTCATAGTTGAATATTTCAATTTGAAACCTACAGGGAATGTATAGAATGATATATCTTTAAAGTGAATGCATTTGTGAAATATATCAGACCAAATTTTTCCAAAGTAGTATTTAGAAATTTGCTGCTGATCTGTACAAACTCAAAGTCAGACCCAATGTGATAAAAAGAAGAAATGGGCTGTAAGCTTTTCAAAGCTACAAAACCATGTTCTTCTTTTCACTTTGTGTATTTTGCCAGCCCAATGGTGTTTTCCCGCTTTTGCTGCAGTGTGCTCAATACCTTTCTTGCACTGCTCTTTGCCGTAAATACCAGCTCCATGACCTCTGGGCACACCAGTACAGTTTGAGAAGGAAAGGGGCAGGCAGCAGTAGAACAATGACAATTTAAGGGCTGCTTACACAATTTGCACACATTCAAACCTGTGGGGCTAGCTGGGATTCAGCATTGAAGGAGGTCCCCAATGATGGGAAACAAGGCTAACGTTACTTCTGCCTTTAAAAAGAGAGGAGCCGAAGAGGACCTAACCTCAGCCCTGAGAAAGGAAGCATGTCCTCTGAAAATCAATTTCAAAGAATGTGATATACAAGAAAAGCAATCAGGGATAGCCAGCATGTATTTACCAAAGGCAAATTGTGCTAATTCAATCTGATTGCTTTAAGTAAGCGTATAAACAAAAGGGAGAGCACTGGATGCTCTCTGTCTTGACATGGCCTCCCATGGCATTTGTAAAAAGAGAATGGATGAGAAGACTTAGGTGGGTTAAAAATTTGCTAGACTGTCAGCCATGAACTGTAGCAATAAATGGGTTGATGTCCTGCTGGCAGCCAGTAACAAAGAGGGTACTCAAGACGTCTGCTCGAGAGTGATTAATTGCAATTGATAGGATGACAAAGGGTGCCTCATCAGCAGGTTTGCAGACCATACAGAATTAGGGGGAGTGGTGGACCCAAGGGCAGAGCCCTCGTCCTCAGTTCCTAGGAGGGTGGTTGGCCAGGATGCTGAGCTGGGCTTGGTTAGTCTGGGGAAGAGGAGAGAAAGGGATGGGCTAATAAGCAGCAGAAAACTATCCATGTGAAGTGCTGTTCCAAAGACAGCAGAGCCAAACTTAGCTAGGTAGTGCCAGACTATCCTGTGGAAAGGACCACAAGTTGTGGCTTGATAGATTCATACTGGACACCAAGAAGAACTTCTTCAGCAGGAGGTAGTGCAGGCTAGAAAGTGTGACTCAGAGAGGCTGAGCAAGCTTTTCCCTTGGAGATTTTCAAGACTCAGCTACAGAAATCCACAGCTGACCTGATCGACTGTTTATGATAGCAGCACTTCGAGCAGGAGATTGGAGCACAGACCTCCAAAATATAAACAATGTCACATCCAGGCCACAATGCAGAAAGGACAGTTCTAAAACTATGTTTATTCCAGGTGAATTGTGTGTATCTAGGTCCTGGTAGATATGTGCTGTTTTTCAGTAGAACAAACACACAAAAACTTGTTTATCTTGTGCAAAATGGTATCCGTAATGACATTTGTTGTGTGTTGTCTTCCTCCTTCTATCATATTGTTACAAAAATCTTCCTGGTTGTTTTGTCTTGTTTGTTACCTCAGAGTAAAGCTGAAAGCATTTATTTCTTTAACAAATCAGATATTAATTAAGGTAAGCAGGGGACTGGAGCAGATAATTGCTATTATGAAGTGTGATAGAAATGATACTTTCCTTAAAGGAAAAAAAGCTCTGCAGTTTTTTGCAAGGCACTGAGAGAAAAGAGTGGTGATACAAGAAATCCACTAATAGTATTTGCTTTTCTTTATTTACACTAGTTACAATAATTTTATGCAAGAATCACTTTGAAATTGAAAACAGCTTGGTGTATGTTATTTTCTACAGTGACAAATAAAGGGAATGTAATAGGTTTGAGTATATAATGGTCAATGCCACAAATAAGAGTCATGCCACTTCTGCAAAAGCTTCAGGAAGAAAATATATTCTTAGGAATTTAAGATTAGTCTTAATTTCTTTGCTGACAGACTACTGTTTACAACTACACGAGGAACTGATTTCTAAATACTGATTTTCAAGGATACAGGATATTTCTCTTAAATTAATTTTTTAGTTGGTTTCTTCTTGCATAAATTTTGCATCATTTTTTGCTGTCGTGTGATTCAGGGTTCATGATCAACTGTGTTACCATCATAATTTCATGGCTGAGTCATGGGAGATCACTGCTGTAAACCACACTGAGTCATTTTTTTTGATAACACATCATGATTCATTGCTGTTAGACAGCTTAAGAGCAGGAATTTTGCTTTTATTAATTTGTATTTTGTTTACAGCAATCCTGCAGCTTTTACCCTACTCTTTATCCTTCTCTTGCACAGCATATTTTTTAATTTTAATTTTTTTATTACTTCAGTTCTCTTTTAGTGAACACACAGAAGCAGAATAGATAGATGCATGGAACTCAAATACTTGAAAAGGGGTCATACTTTAAAGAGTTTGTGCATGCAGAAAACTGTACCTGTGTGAGCTAGTAGCTACTTACAGATTTATGTCAAGTAATCATAATTTGAACAGATGCATAGTTAAGCAATTTACATCAATAAATGTTCATTCAGAAACTCTAGTTCAGAATTTTGGTAGGTTCCAGAGATGAGGGTGCATCTCTGTTCTATGAATGTACATGTGGCTAGGAATTATGACATACCAGTGAAACAAATGTCACTTTTTGAATCTAAAGATTTCCCACTTTGTGGCATTCAGAGAGAGTTAACAGTAATCACCTTTTCTAGCATTTAATATACCTTTGTAGACTAGTGGAGTTGTCAGTGCTCAGACATTTTCCCTCCTTAACTCATATCAAAAGAGGATGACTGTCTATCTTCTTGAGAGGCAGACATCAATGAGTGGGATATGTACAACACACAAGAGGCTTGTTAGAACATCTATCTTTTGATGCTAATGAGGAAAGAGCACGCAGCAGAATTTAGGTCTTGTTTAGTCTAGTGAATAACATAGGAAATGCATCCACAGACTTCAGTGATATGATGCACACTTTGTCTGGGTGGAACTTTGTAAAAGCACCTGGGATTCTCAGATGCTCTAAATATGCCATACTTGCTAGAAATAGAGAATTATCTTAGGACAGATATCTCTATTCAAGGAAAGAAGAAGAAATGTAAGATTTCTGCCTACAAAACATTCTGTTTAACAGACTGCAATAAGGCTAGCCTAATTAACCCTTCCTCTCAAGTAAAGGATGCAAATCGATTTACGTGTTTTTAGGTCTAGTAGTCTGCAATGACTTAGTAGAGAGGAAGGTTTTTGTAATTCAGTCAATGACCGTTAGAGCTCCACCCTTTCTCTAACAGGTTAGATCGCAGCAATCCCCTTGCAAACATACGTGATTTATAAGTCAACATTTTATTAATGCTATAAGTAATGTTTCTAGGCTTGATTTTTTATATTTCTTATTGTCAGACTTGCACTATTTTAATGCTAAGAATTTCCTAACATGAGCTAGGATATCATATTAATATCCTCGAAACCTCCCACTACAGCACAGATTTCTCTGGTGTTTACTAAAAAGGCTCACCAAAACCATTTTGGACACAATTACTATAACCTTCTTAGGAAGAAGAAAAGAGTTATTCTGTGTTTGGTATTTCTATACCATTTTCATTATGTGCAGGAGTCCCACACAAAACTTAAAATTGTTTAAGATTATTTTACTATGTAGTTAGATTAAAACATTGACAGTATTTTTTTAACAATGCTTACTCTGCTGCAAGGTATGATAGATACTACTTTAGGGTCTGTGTACAACAGAGTCTTATTTGTCCACGTATTTATTGTAGAGAGGGAATTTCTTTGTGAAAATGAGTTTTGACAGCAAAGAAATCTTCAAAAATATGTGTACATATATTATACACAGTAACATATACATATATATATATATATATTTAGTACCTGTCACACTGGCATAACTTCTGTTGAGATAATAAGGGCCTTTTCAGTAGAAGCATTTTTATAACGGAAAAAATGGCATGGTTTAGTTACCATTTATCTTTCTTCCCATTCCCTTCCCAATGTATGCCAAACTAGTGAAATCTCACCTCTAATATGTGTTCAGTCCACAAGATGCCTGCTAATGACTGTCTTCATTAATTTTGTTTCCTTTGGTTCATTAATTTTACGTTGCGGCTACAAAGATGACACTATAGCAACCACTGTGCTTTCCAGACAGTTGATCTGAGACAGTCATTTACAGTTCTTTTCATTAACGCAGTGGACCAAAATCAGTGGACACTTAATAAGTGGTACAAATTGCCCATTATTAAAATCAGCTCTAGTTTGAGCTGGGAAGCAGAAGGGTGGGATGGTGGGCAAAGAGGTAAGTAGGGGTGTTGACTTGTATTTGGTACCTAACTGAAGAAGGGCATCAGAAGGCATCAGATGTACTGAGATCTCCATACTGCCTCTCACGTGAGGTTTTGGTTCTGGCGAGGTGGTGTTAACCTCCAGAAGAAGGGTTACAAAGACAGCTGGAATTAGGAGCTACCTCATCTTTTTCAGATTACTCTGTTGAAGTGTGTGAATCTATGCCCTAAAAGGCAGTCATCGTAAGGAAGCATCTTCTTATCTCCTCGTGTTAGTTGGTTTGTTGGCAGCATTTCTCTCTCTTCAACATGTAAATCACAGCCACATATTCCTGTCTCAGCTTTACCCCCATGTATATCATCTTTAAATTTAACCCAACACCTCCAAGTTATATTAGTGCTAGGATTATCTGTTAGAAGCACACGTAACGCTAATGAACTCTTCATTTGCAAATTTATTTTAATATTTTACCAGAGTTATTGACAGGCATGCGGCAGCTCTATAAACTTATAACATGAAAACAAAGAGATAGTAGAAAGCTCTCTGGGAGTAAGGACTTTCTATCTTCCTAATGAAGCCGGGATTCCTGCAAGTAGCTGTTCACTTTGACAACAATTGCATTAAGATCAAAGGGGATATGAAAACCGTGACAATATGACTGTATTTCATGCACCATGAGGCAGGGTTAGTGTAGATTAGACATATCATTAGTCAAGGGGATCTTTTTCCGCTGAGAACTCTTGGCTGCTCAGTGTCTTTTCCTTCCCCTTTCCTTTCCAAGTCAGTATCTGTTTAAGCAGAAAACAGATTCCTTCCCCCTAAGACTATGACAGAAATAGGCTACGGATTTGAGGCTATGTCCAATCAGTGGCAATATGCATAGTAATATGTGGCACAGCTTGTGTAATGAAGTTCCCAGCATGCAGCCTGGAAAGGTATCCTCAAGTGTGCAGGGTGATTTATTTCCTCTGTCAAGAGGCAGGACAGGCAGGACTTGTCCTTCCCCACAGTCCCTTCAAGAATACTCTGTCACCCCGGGAAGCCGTAATAGCTTCTGGAAGCTCAGCCTTTGTTATACGGCTTGGAACCCTGTTTTAGCAAGGTTACTTCCCTGGTCCTTTTTCATCATCTGCATTTGCTTTTAAAGAGTTGAATTGTATGGAAGAGTACCAGCTTTTCACCTTGTATTTACATTTGACTTTACATTAGCATGTCAAATGATCGATGAGAAGGTGTGTGCCTGAAACGAAGAACCTGCCTGCAATTGGTGCAATACATTTAATTCCTGCTTTTTAGTGTAACTACAGCATGCGGGAAGATCATATAATGTCTGCACTGAGCTGTGGGAAGCGTTCAGCCTAAACAACATTTTCAAAATGGCTTTATTGTTCAGAGGGTTTATGTGATAGCAGAAGTCTACTGATGGAGCTACCAGATTCATTTGTGATTTTTTCACCCCCTGCAAATTTAATTTGTTCATTTAATATATTAAAAAAGCTGCACTCTGGTTTTAGAATTACCTGCCTCAGAGAGACAGTACTTGGTTTCATCTGATTTGTTAAAGTTCACTAAATGCTATTACATTGTGGTAGCTTCGCTGTCTAATATGCATAGTTATAAATGTTTTTATCAGAATTCAGAAATGATTAATGAGATATATTATCACATGAGAAGATTGAGCAATTTCTAATTCTTTCTCTGTGTATAGATTTAATTTCTTCTCTCTATTCAAAACTGATTTCCCAGAGACTTCATGGGTACGTACACAGTGCAGTGCAACTACGATGCTCTGGTTACAACAGATAACAAAGAACCCTCCTGCCTAGACACAGGCATGTAAACAGACTTCTACAGATGTTTAACAAAAAGATCTTGTTTTTGGAATCCCTCTGGAGTTCTTTTAGAAAATCCCTCTTTAGACTCAGTTGTGTAACATCCTAACCTAAGTCGTAGGGATTCATGAATTTGTCACCATAGTCTCCAAACAACCAGCACGGTACTTAAGATTTGTGGAGTGCTGCTATCTCCAAAGATGTACTTTTCAGAGAATCGCAGAATCACAGAACGGCAGGGGTTGGAAGGGACTCCTGGAGATTACGTAGTCCAACAGCCCTGTCAAAGCAGGTTCACCTACAGCAAGTTGGACAGAAATGTGTCCAGGCAGGTTTTGAACACCTCCAGAGAAGGAGACTCTGCAGCCTCTCTGGGTAGCCTATTCCAGTGCTCTGCCACCCTCAAAGGAAAGAAGTTTTCCCTCATGTTGAGAAGGAATTTCCTGTGTTCCAGTTTGTGCCCGTTGCCCCTTGTCCTATCACTGGGCACCACTGAAAAGTGTCTAGCCCCATCCTCTCGACACCCACCCTTTAGATATTGATAAGTATTGATGAGATCCCCTCTCAACCTTCTCTTCTCCAGGCTAAACAGACCCAGGTCTCTCAGCCTTTCCTCACAAGACAGGTGTTGCATTCCCTTGATCATCTTTGTAGCCCTCTGCTGGACTCTCTCCAGGAGTTCTTTGTCTTTCTTGAACTGGGGAGCCCAGAACTGGACGCAGTACTCCAATGAGGACCTCATCCTTTTAGACGGATCCAGATCCAAGGCACCTATTTTTTGGGTTTTGCATGAAAGTACTTTATACGGGCTCAGTCTTTTGTGAGTGGGAGGGCTTTTCTGGTGATACTTTGAGTCCCTTCACACCTCAAAACCTTCCTGTCTTTCTCAACATCCATCTACCAGATGATACCATGCACCAGAAATGTGCTGGCTAACTTTCCATGAATGCAACAGGACATAGGCCTTTCTAGCTCCCGGAATTGTCACTGGAAAGATCAAATGTGAGCACACAATGAATGAAAAGATAGACCACACAATGTCAGTTGTTAGGGTGCTGATTGTTATTTTCCTTTTTTTTTATGATAGTTTTGTCATTGGAATCTACTGTCAGCCTTCTTGCACATAGCTGTTACTGGTTCCTGATCCACTCCTTCCTGCAAATGCATAATGATTCCTACATCCTTTCGAAAGGAAGAGGAAGGATGAACTAGAAGGAAGGTATGGAAATGTCTGAATTAGTAGGTAGCATATGAAGTTCTGAGGTACTGGTTTATCGAGCTTTTATCAAAAGCCCTTAATTAATGGGACTTCATGACACAGTTTTGAAAAATCTTTGTTTCTAGGCATCTAATACAAACTTTGCCTTAAATTTCTTTAAATCAGTGATACTAGACTGAGATATTACTCTCTTACAGGAGTTGTGACATATTTACATCCTTCACAGCAGATAAAAGGAGTCTGTTGGTCCTTTTTGTCCCAAAATGGGCAAAGGAATACAGGATACATGACAAATTAGTAGAAAGGATTCTCATGGATCTCAGTTTGCAAAATTCCATCATACTGAGAAAGAGCTAGTTAACACCTAATTAGTTAGGGATAACTGGATTCACTTTAGCGATGCTGTCACCAGAAAGCCCCAGGGATGCCATTTTAAATGAGGATGAAATTTGGCCCTAGAAATGGGTGACATTTGTATTCAGTTCTGAACAGGCAGTTCTCACTGAAACCAATGGACCCTGAAGAAGACAGAGCAGCCTCAATGTTCTCCTTTTTATCAGAGATATGGCGGGACCATGACTCCTGTAATTCATAAATCCTTCACGAGTTCCTCTTGGGGAATGTGGTTCCATAGAAGGTAATGAAGGGATATATCTTAAAGTCATAATCTAATTTTCAACTTCCAGTCAGCCCAATTTCCAGTCCTAATGAGATGTTGAAAGCCTGAAAATCTGTTGAGGATTAGGGACTGAGATGGAATTACTCAATCTGACTGTTCTAACCCTAAACATATCTAATTTGATTTTTGCTTTAAAGTTCTTACAAGGTTTGAGTAGGTTAAACCACCTTTAAAAATGAAGTTAAAAGGCATAACCATAATAAAAGTAGTCCTTCGAAAAGATTTTCACTAAAATATATTTTCTGAACTTCTCAGCTAGAAATGCTGTAACGTATCATAAATCAAACTGTAAAATTGTTAGGTAAAAATTGGCTGTTGATTGCAATAAAAATTTTCCCTGGATAACAGAAAAAGATTGCATGATTCACCCTCCTCTTTGAACCAGGAAAAAGTGGTTTGACTATACAGTTATCTACTTTTGAGGAATTTTTAGATTTCTTCAGTTCTGTGCAAAAATAGGCACTTCAGTCCATTTATTTTTGAGCGTATCAGAAAAGTGTAATAACATAAACACTTTTTTTGGTTTGTTTTAATATTGAATTAAGAACCAAGTAAAGTTTACTTTCAATATATTGACTATAAATTGAATTCTTTTCCCTCTTTTGTTCACTCCAACACAAGGTGGAATCGGCAAGTTAAATTCATGTAATAAAGCAAGCCCTTTGTCCGCTAGGATTTTAGCACTTAGGTACTTCTAATACAGATTCAAAAGATGCTAATAAAGTCAGAAATTTCCCACTGGAGGAGTAATGGAATGCTTTTAAAACTTACTTTCCGTTAATGACTAAGGCATTTTTGCTAACAGCAATTTGACTTCTTATCCCAGGTAGGGAAAATTGCATTAAACAGTAGATTAAAGTGTCCTTTCAGCTACCTGGTAAAGCCAGCTGCTACCGGCGAGTTAAATGGTATTTACTTGATGACCCTGGGTTGTGGGGAGGATAGTGGGAAGAGAAAAACCCTGCTTTGAAGAGGGCCCTTTAAACATGAATATGAATCAATAGAAAATGTAGGAGCCAGGCTGATGTAGTACACTGTACAATCTGTTCACTGAATTTGGGCTGCTAATTAAAAAGCGATGTAGACAGTACTGTATGAATGCACCATAACCTGTTGAAGGTCTGTCAGACTTTATCTTCGCTTTCACATATTTGAATATTGTTTAATAAGAGGTCTTAACTGAAAGAAGAATATGTCTCCACAAAAGCGGAGAACAGATATATCAGCTTAAAATTCTGACCACATTATGTGTATATATGTGTGTTCATGACTTCCAGCTCCCTTGAGCATTTCTAAGATAGCTACTCTAATTCATAAGCACAATATGTAAATTTTAAGAGTGGGGGTTTTTTCTTGCTTCAGGGAACTGAGCTAGACCGGAAAGTTGGAAATATGACACCTAAACATAAATGTGAACCTAGCATATCTAGAAAGAAAGAACAACCAACCTGTTTTGTTGCCAACAAATACTATTTTTATGAGGTACACATTAAAAAAAAAAAAAGAGAGGAAAATATATAATTACTTTGAACAATGTGTTCTCTGTGTGTGTCCTTCCATAACTCATGGCATGCTTTTTCTTCATTTTTTCCTTCATCTTACCTGGCAGTTCTTGTTTCTACATCTCAGGAAGCCAACTTCCCTTCTTCTTGCTTAATTGCACCCCGTCTCTGCACCAAGTTAGGATTAATGGAACGTTTCTTACATTAACTGGATTACATTACATTAGCTGACACTGTTAAATATGAAACCCGATTCAATAATACTGGTGATTAGCAAACCTCTGGAAGTTTGGAGATTAACATTGGAAGCTTATCTAAATTTCCAAATCCCAAGACTGCAAAAAAGGCTAGCTTTCCTTCTGAGGCAGGGAGTTTCAGAAAACTTCTCAGAGTGGGAAAAGGAGGTGCTTGGTGGTAGTGACTCCACACAAAGGACAGATTATAAGATTAGGAGAAAGAGGAACAAATTGTTCTTTCTTTTTTTTTTTTTTTTGAAGTTTTTCTGGTCCCCAGAAGACATTTTCCTCTAAAGAACACCCCAGCCACTCCGGACAGATGAAAAATGATTTGATTCTGAAAACTGTTGATGGGAGATGTGCAATCCACACTCCTGAGGCAACAACAGAGGTGTGAGAAAGCCATAAAAATTACATCGTATCTGTCCAACCATCAGAAGCTGTGACTCTGATATAGACGTCCCTGTCTTTGCAGAGATTGCTTTGAGAACAAAGAGTTTCATTAAATAGCAGATATTATCAGAGGGATTACAGCTAGACAGCGTGGCAAGAGAGAATGTGCTTTTATGCTACATTAAGAAGTTTTTCCTCTGGGAAATGAGAAGTTTCAGGGTATTTATGGTGTTCCCTCTGCCTGAAGCAAAACTACCTCCTGGACTCTCCATTGTCTCCTGCCACTGAAAAGCACGGTGAGAGGTCATCTAGAGCAAAGCTGGACATAGCAGGAGCTGTTTCACCCAGGGGGGTGTCCATGAGTTCTTCCAAAGGGAAGTCTTTTGTAAAGCACTGGTACTTTACAAAAATCCTTGGGTTAGGACCAGGGAATACTATTGGTTTTGTTCTAAATTCACTCATCAAAACAAAAGCTTTCTGAAGTCAGTCTACAGAGTTTGTTTCAGCAGATGCCTACTTGAAAATGTGGAGTTTTGAGTATCATAGTTTCTTGGTACCATTTATAATGTCCTAAATTTAAAGAGACTCACTGGACTGAGTTAAAATAGTTTTCTACAAGCTTCATCTAAATTAAGATATATGAGCTTGACGTTCATTAGTTGAGCAATATCTTTCACTTTCTCTTTTGATCTTTGTAAGAGATATAAAGTGTGATGCAAAGAGTGCAGAACTGTGAATCTCAGTCTTCTTTTTTTTCAGCCCTTCCTTTGCCACTGAGCTTCTGCATAGCCATGACCAGGTCGCTTCTTTCAGCCTACTGTACTTTACAGAAACATCTAAGAATTAGTCAAACAATAACTACAAAGCATGTTGAATGTGGAGTAAATTGTATAAATGTTCTGGCTTTAGACATTTCTCTACATTGACAAGGCAAGTGACAAGAAATACATCTTAGACAATAAAAAAAGATGGGGGGAAAAAAAATCTGACAATGTAAAGCTATGCTACAGTATGCAAATACCTATAAAGGGTATGTAAAATTGCCATATCCCATAAAATTAGATTAGATATCTTTTAAAATGTTGTTCTTGAAGATGAAATAGATAATCAGAATCTTATCCTATCTGAAGCTGAATGGACAACAATGGACTACATTTCTGCCTTGAAAGTATGTAAGCCACTTAAAATGACAGAGAGAGAAAAGCTCGGAGCAGTTTTAGTTATGCTAGGGGTTTGGTTTGAAGACTGGATTCTCCCAACATGAGATGCTAAAGAACAGAAATCAAGATCCTTTACACTTGCAGTCCACAGAGCAGAAGAAAGTTATTATACCATGATAAGGAAGTGAAGGAAAGGTTGAGGCAAAGCTGTTTGTCTTCAGTTTATGAAGGTCCTTCTGAAGGAAAGGAAAAAAAAAAAAAAAGAAGCAGGGTTAATGACATAATATCATTACAGCTTTCTGCAGAAGCAGCTCCAGAGACAACGTTATCATCAATATGAACATCAATGTTCTATACAGTGATAAAAGTTTGAATTTAGGAAGCTGAACAGAGGGAAGGTTTGAAAGACACAGCTATCACATCCCATGCGTACCGCATGTGGGAGATAATCTTGTCTTTGACAGCTAAAGCAACAAGCTTCTGGGTACTAGGACTGGAGAAATACTCGGAGAACTCAGATTTGATTCAAGCAATGAAGAGTCCTGCAAGCAAGAAGGAAAGAAACTGGAAACCAAACATTTGGTATACAGTGGCAGTTTGTTTTCTTGCTTCATAACCACAAAAAAAGTTAGCAACAATTTTACTGTGGTAATGCCGTGAATTACATGACCTCAAGGACTAACATTTTCTTATCTGTTGAGACAATCCTAAGATTGACACATGTTGATAAGGAGGTTTTTTACTTCTGTTTTTCTTCCTATCTGCTCCATGATTAAACAATATTATTGTCTAAGGCTCTATGTCTAACACTTTTCAGAATTGCTACCTTTATTTACATACAAAATGTTGCATAAAAATAGGTTCTCTAAAGCATAACTTACATCTTATCTGCTCTGTGCTATAGTCTTCTCAGAACCTAGGTTAGGATAACAATGAAGAGCTACTTCTGCGAAGTCTATCAATAGTAAAAGGCTTATAATTTTGAAAGTGAATAGAAATACGGTAAAATGTTCCCACTTGAAAGTGCAAATGTAGATTATTACCATCGCATGCTGCCATAATTATTACCACCGGCTGCAAAAGTTATCTGCAATAATACAGCTACACAGGAAACAGCACAGCCTGAACTTCTTTACTTGTTCAGGATGAGATAGGAGAGATGTTGTTAGTGTATTCCTGGCACTAAACTGTTTTTTTTCCTAAATGTTGCCCATAGCTACTAACAAGTACCATACACAGGAGTAGGAACTATTATGTCAGACCTTTTCCACACTTAAGCAAAAAGCAGTGTATTTAAAACAATGTCTTAGCCTGTTTGCAGCTGGCAGATTCTCATGTGTATGTGAGATAACTGATTTTTATAAATATGGTGAACACTAAAGAATAATATTTTGGGGTTTTACTCCATGCATCTAAATATAAAGACACAAAACTAACCAGTAGTACCTAATATTGCACAGTGGAAATATCGTGGTTAATTCTCCCTAACACTTTCATATGTAGCTCTGTGTCAGCTGCATAGTATTTGGTAATTACATTTAGAAGCTCCAAAAAGTTCTGTGTAACCTGCATTCTGGTTTACGAAACAGAAAGAATTATTTCATCCTATAATTACAGTGGTATCAGTTATCAGTAAATTTTCAGGCAGATTTGAAGATTCTGTTTTCACACCAGAAAGACCCACCAAAGTGACTGCCTTTTTGACTGGAAATCAAAGATTTTCACCCAATAACAGCTGCATGAGGCTTGTAAGTGTTCTGTCATTGTAATGCCAGAGTCCCTACATAATCTCTACATAATTTAGTATTTCTCTTAATTAAAAGGTCAATAGACATCATGGAATTCAGGAATATTTACTTGATATTCGTACTCTAAACCCTCTGTCAAAACTTTATTAAAATAGTGTATAAAGAGGTTGCTAGTGCATTATTATGTAAACTTCATAATCTACTCTAAATGTCAAACCCCAACATGAATTTCTTCATTTGTTTTTTTCTTTTTCATATGTCGTGAAATAGGCATTAAAAAGCCACATTCAGACCTACTGGGAGGAGTGTCCTATAGTGGAATATTTTGTTTTGGTAGGATTTTGTTGTTCTCCCCGTTTTCTTCTGTAATTAGTGCCCTTCTATTGCTTTGTGTGTAAAATGAAGAAAACATGTCTCAAATACCATTTCTGCAGTCATGACAGAATTCTCATTCTTGTCTTTACCATTTTTTCTAGAAAATTCAGCTACAGCAGAATCGTTAATTTTTGAAGTACAATTGCCAATTTCATCTTTTGTCTAAGACGGTCGACCCCAAGAGGCTGGGTTCCAAGCTACTGAATGCATTGCCCAGAAGGACTCACAGCTTGAAAATCCCTTGATAAAATACATGAGGCCCTTTCAACACAGAGACGCTGGGCATTACCTGATATAATCCATATAAATGATGATGAATGTCCCCATAGCTGACCCTTCTCCCTGACATGGTGACAAAACTGTTGACAAGCAAACAGCAGGGTAGACAGTTGTGTTCACAGGTACTAGGATCCAAAAGCTGAACTTCAGAGAAGGATCCAAGACTATATTTGACCCGTGGACCATATGTAGCAGCTTGGGATGCATTTGACCCGCAATCAAAGAAACCGAATCCTTGCTGTAGCTCTCTGGTATGTTTTCTTCTTGCTTTGTTATCAGTAAAGGAAAAGATGGATGAACAGTATGCCAGAATTGAACCATGGCCTACACAGTATGCAATGTGTTCAGGATAATCCTCATCAGTGTTTACATATGTGTTTGCCTTCTTGTTTATTTCAACATGCAGTTGCGAAAAGGTTTTTCTCTTTTAATATCAGTCAGCCACTTTAAAAGTTTTATCTTCAAGAATGCATGAAATGATACATTTTTTCCACTTTTCTGTCATTTCCCTGTTCTCTGTGACTTCTCAAAACCAACTGTCAGAGTTCAGATGACTAATCTCCAATTCTCTTGGCCCTCTGAGATTCATTTAACTCAAATTCACTAATTTGTAGAAATTACCTTTTTCCATATCTGTCCATATCTTTCTTCTTTCTCTCCTTTTTTTTCTTACATTAGTAGTTCTCTGCCATAAATGTTAATGCACCTCTTCTGTGAATCTTTCATCAGCTCCACAGTCTCTATAATAGCTTATGGTAATTTTTGCAGGACTAGAGAATTTGGTACTGGCCTTATTTCATCTTGATTCTCTGCCTCTTACTTTCTCATGGGAGCAGTTGTGACTATGGTGCTGTTTGTTCTTTGTCTTGAAGTACTGCTCTCTGCTGCAGAGAACCCATGACTATTTCGCAATAAAATATTCAAAGCTTATCACACTGATTTTATACATTTTGTGCTTGTGAGCTAGTTATCAGTTACATTCCTAAATGTTTACTCTAAAGTGTGATTCCAACACAAACTGAAAGAAGAAAAAATATGGGAATTAATAAAAAACCTTGGTGTTAATAAAATAAACATAGAAATCCTCTGACTTACATACCACTGTTTTGCTGTTGGGGGAGATGCATACCGAGTGACTTGACCTGGTTTTCGGCAGAAACTGTGTACAGTGGCAGCCCTGCCTGGGTAGAAAGAGATCACCTGGGAAAGGACAGATAGGAACCTGATCATCACAAGCAACATGGACCTGATATATTTTGTGCCTCTCAGGGTGCAGGGTGAGCGAGCACTTAGGAAGCCACAACCATGCGTGCGTGATCTCTGTTTTAAAATACGTTATAGCCAAATAAACAGGGCTTGACTGCAGAAGAACGTAGTGATCCTCACATAGCCTGGTCACTGCCCCTGGAAGGACAGGATGTTTAATTCAACTGCCTGTAGCTGTGCGCTGAAGGATGAATCCTGCAGACATCCAGAAGAGAGCCTTCACTCTTTATCTTGCCCCACTGCTTATCTCAAGGAGCAGATAGTCCTAAGTAGCTTGCCAAGGGGTGGTTGTAAGAAACAGCCTTTTCCAATATCCCAAACATCCAATAACACCATTCCACAGATTGCTTTTATCTCTCGTTCAGCGCACCACTTTGTTTGTTACAATCTCAGCAATCTGCATATTATCCAGCCCCTTTGGAAGAGCATGTGAAATATTTATGAATGTCAAGAAAAATTCAAAAGATATATTTTGCAAGTACCACAATACAATCTGGACAGTGGAAACTTACCTTTTTCATTAGAATTGCACTTTAAAAGAAGCCAGTGGTGAAGAAGTTTCCACTTCTGCTGTCGGAACCTACATAGAACAATGTTATTTATGCCTCAGAGACTGTAATTTTATCAATGCTACAAAATATTACTGAAATATATTTTTTTTCAGATATTTCTTTATTTTTTTAAGGGAGGTTGATTGTTCAGCAGGTGAAAAGCACCAGACTAGAAATAAGACTGAAAACAGAAGAAACTGAATTCCCCTCCATATAAACCCTTTGTGACACCAGCAGGAGCCAGGCAAGTCTCTTTAAGCTACTCTGTCAAATTACCCTGTTACTGAAGGGACATGTTGTGGGGTCAGGTGAATACTGTAGATTTATTTATACTTGCAGATTAAAAATGTCTGGGACCAGTCTCTAGCACTGAAGACAATAAGCAAGGAAAAATCCATATCCATACTGTTAAACTCTCCAAGACTCCAAAACAGGTAGACCTCGTTAAAATTACCTCCTGGAAATTTTCCTTGCCCATGCTAACTTTGCAACTCTACCTAGTTACTGTTTGGGAGAGCGAAGCCATGCCACTGCTTTTGTAGTACAGATGCTTGAGATTCAGTACCCAGGAGCATTTCCTGATGTTGTCTGGTTTACAGAGATGAGGATGCTCTGCAAGACTAGTGAGGAGAGGCGAAATCATGCAGCAGCAGTAGGAGCTGGGATGTTGCTTGCTGTGAAGGATGAGGTGGTTGTAAATTGTTCTCTCCCTCTTCCTAGTTCAGGCAATGTTTCTCTTCTGCCTACGAAAAATGCAATAAAAACCTTTTTATTAACTATGTTTACAAACTGAAGTAAAGTGTTGCCTTAACAACATTTATCATTTTAAAATGTAGGATATTTTTTGAATAATGCTTGTTGTATTCTATTTTTCTTTTTTAATTTCAAGATTTTTCCCTTTGTAAAGTGAAATGATTGTGTTTTGGGGGTTATAATTTTTCAAGAATTTTTAGATGTTAGAGAGAAATAAAACCCAGTCATATCATATAACAGAATAGGATTTATTCCCCACTGCATATTTTTTCATGGTAGACATTCATGTAATCTCGTACAAAACACACAACCAACATACACTGAAAACTACTCTAAATACAAAATCATGTCAGGATGACTCCCACACAGATTAAAACTACTACATGGAAAATAGGACAGCAGGTACCCTGTAGTGATTAAGGAGATCAGGCTTCTTCTGCTGGAATGAAACACCAACTTTTGTTTAACCTATAGCCCAGAAGAGAAAATGTTCCTCTGCCACCCCACAAAGTTAGAAAATATTTTTACGCGACTTTGTTTGCCAATCTAAACTCACCACATGCAGCTAGGACAGGAAATACAATTAAAATAACATTTTTGAAAGAACTTCTATTCCATTACCTCTGTTGGAAACACAAATTTCCCCTACAGATTTCTGTTCTGTGTAATGTCTCATTCTGGCAAAGTGCTTGTAAGTTCATATGCACCTGTGTTTTTCTGTACTTTATTATGACTATCTTTCTGCTTAAGTATTCAGTTGTTTTACATACCCAAGCCAGGAAAAAATAAGAAGTCCAAATACGTACTTAACATCCTCAGAGCACAGGTTGATTTGACCTGACCTCTGAAATGGATGTAAAAAGTGGTTCCTATCAGCACCAAAGGAAGTCTTAACGGATTTAGAAATCAGTATCAGATGTGTGGGTGGGATGCAGCCCCTCTGAAGATAGCAGTTCGTCTCCAGCAAAGAAAAGTAATAACATCAAAAGATTAGCAAATCCATCTTTGATCCCTAATTAAATTGCTTCCATCTGCCAGTCACTGGTGGATGCATGGAGATGCCATAACCGTTGATGCTCCACCTATTCACATTTGCAGTCCACGGTGCGACATGTGCACGGTGTCCTTGGGCAGGAGACATGCCGCACCCCTCTCGGGTAGCCCGTCCGTACAGCAGCCACCTCTTTTTTCCACAGACCCTATCTGCACGGG
>VYXH01007399.1:9844-49473 GCA_013397275.1 Burhinus bistriatus | reverse complement strand
GTCCCGCCCTGCCCCCCCCCCCGCCTACCCCCAGCTCATCCAACCCCAGAAAAACCCCTGCAGCAGCCATTCCAGCCACTAAACACCTTAAAAAAATACCAAGAGGCTCAGCGATGAGGAGGGAGGTGGGTGCAAGGGGAGCACTGGCGGGGTGTGCCTGGGGCAGCACCCCAGCCCCCTTTGCCTGCTGGCATTGCCCGTTTTGGGGCTGCGGGTGCATGGCCCGTGGACCCCTGGTGCATCTGGCCGTAGTGGTCAGTGCTTCCCCCCGTGCACATCCAAAATATGATGCCGAGGTGCCCAGGAGTTGGGCTTCTCTTCCCACCCCGTCCCACCGGCACAGGGTGTCTCCGCTCCGTNCTCGCCTTGACTTTGCCACAGGACTCCTCCGGCTCGTCCGCAGGAGCTTGCAGCATCTTCCAGTTCAGCGGGAGAAGTTCCTCGCCAGCGAGGGAGGGAGGGAGGGAGGGATTTAAGGCAGACCCTGCCTGGGATGCAGATGCCTCCGGGTGCAGATGAAGACCCTCCGCTCGCTGGGCACCCCGCAGCCCCCTCCTCGCATGTCCCGGCCCGGGCTCAGTGCCCCGGCACACGGCTCGTGGCGTGCCCAGGCTCCGGGGATGCTGCATGGGTGATCTCTGCTGAGAAACCTTCTTCCTCCTGGATGAGGCAGCCAGGGCTGCCAGTGGCACACAGCCAGGCACCTCTGTCCCCTGCCACCTGCCCCGTGTCCCCTGGGTGGGGGTCCTGGAGAAACGCCATGGGGAGCACCGGAATGCATTGCTGGGCCCAGCAGCAGCCCAGGACAGCTTGGAGGGTGAAGCGGAGCCTGTGGGGCGCTTGGGAGGGCGAAACTTGTCGCCACTGTAGCCACAGGAGCTCCCCTGGGCCGGGGGGACCCCGCAGGGATGGGGATCTCCGGGCTGCCCTGGGCGACCCGCTCTGGGTGTCCCCAACACCCTCGGGGTGGCTGTTCCAGCACCCGTAGCAGCACAGCTCAGGGGTCAGGGCTGCTCTGCCCAGCCCGGGATCGCGCCGTCCCCAGGCTCCCACCAGTCCTACCTCTGCTGCGGAGGGCTGGCGGAGAGAAGGGGACCCCCAGCTCGGCGCTGTGGCGGGGGCAGGACACCAGGAGACACCTTATTGTGATTCCCAAAGGGAAAAGCCAGAAAAAGCAGCGCGGCGTCCCTCCCGCGGCGGTCCCGGCGGCTCCCTGCCTGCCACGACGCCCTCCCCACCCCGGGTGCTCTCTGTTTGCCTGCTATTTTTGGCAGCCTCCTAAGAGCTCCTCTCAGGCTATTAATAATGAGAGTGCGAAATTCGTTTGGCCTCTCCTATATAAGGAAAGGTAGAGGCTTAGAGGCAGCTAAATATACTGGCGCGTGCGGGAGCAAGCGGGGAGGCTTTGGCACCGAGTGTGGAAAAGAGATTGTTTGAACAATGGAAAGACGGACTCACTCGGCACATGGGGCCCTGCACGGACAGACAGACAGATGGAGGGATGGACAGAGGGTGATGGCACCCGTGGGCCTGCATGGCAGCACCCGCATCACACCCCGATGCCCCTCGGGGCCCTGCTTTGGCGCGACGAGCAGCAGAAGAGGGGAGGAGGCGCCTGCAGCAGGGATGCTGTGCAAAGCCCCTGTTCCGAAGCCAGCCATGCTCTCCCCAAAATGCCCGTAACTCACCCACTGGGCGAGCAGCGACCCAGGGACAAACGCTGGGTCCGTGCCTGGCCAGGAGGGACGAGCAGGGTGCTGGTGGTGGGGAGCAGGGCGAGCTGCGGCAGAGTGACCAGTTCTCACTGGGACGCAGCCAGCAGAGGGTCACTCCTCCGCCTGAGCCCCCTGCAAATCCCAGCCTCTCCCGGGGCAGCGACCAAATGCTTCTGTCCCTGCTCTGACACCCTGACACGGCCCCGGGGGCAGCTCCTGTGGTCAGGGGTGCTGGCAGTGCCATGGTGTCCCCAGCTGCCCAGGAGCCACCAGCATCCCTGCAGTGGCCTGTGCTGGCAGGGGCTGCCCACGCTCACCATCACAGCGATGCCGCCTCAGAGCTATTCCCCGTTTAATGAGCAGGTCCTTGCCGTTACGTGTCACCCCCGTAGCTGCGGGGACCTCGGGCGAGGTGTGGGAGCTGCTGCCAGCGCGGCCGCGAGGCTGGGGAGAGCCCGGCTGGAAGAGGTAAAGCAGCAGCGATTCAGGGAATCCTAATGACAGGAAGGCGCTGGGGAGCAGCGCCAAATCCACATGGTCAGAGCAAGGACAGCCCAAGCAGAGGGGTGAGAATGTGCGTGGAGAGAGAAAAACCGTGCTCTCCCCCCCAGCTCCAGAGAGATGTTTTTTCTTTTTTAACTCCTCCTTGCCACGGGCGCTGCTTAGGGAAGGACAAGCAGAGCCGGGGAGCTCGGGGTTGTATTTGCAGCTACACTGAGCTCCCCAGCTCGGTCGCGGTCTGACAGCCACCCTGGTCTTGGCCTCGGCCGCCTGCAGCATTGCAGTGCCAGCGGCCGCATCCACACACCCCCTTCCCGAGGGGCTCCGGGGCTTCCCCGGGCTGCTCTGCCAGCGAAATGCTGGGACAGCCGTGGCAGTGGTGGGTAGAGTCCTTGAGCTGCCGCCTTGGCCGTGGTCACCACTGCCTCAGTTTCCTGAGCTGTGAAACTCCTGCAACAAAACCTGTTTCTCTGAGATTGAGAACCTGGGGTTACTCAGAGGCTCCAGACCTGACCCAGATCCCCCCGGGAAGGGGACACAGCTGCAGGCAGGAGCAGCATTTTGCCCTCCCAGCTGTGAGAAATCCTGGCTCTCTCCCCGCGCTGCCCTGGGGCTGGTGCAAGCTTTCCCCCCCAGAAGCGGAGCCCCGAGAGCCCGCGACTGGGGGACGTGGGGCTCCCTTGCCCACAGCCACCAACCCCTGTCCCTCACCCCGAGCGAGCACTTGCTGGGTTTCCCCCCGCACCTCTGCAAGGAGCCAGCAAACGTTAAGTGATGCTGAGCAGACAGCAAAGGGAGCTGGCGGGGAGCAGCCAGGAAAGGGCAGCCCTTCGGAGAGCTTCCTGCAGGGACAGCAAGTGAGCAGGAGAAGGAAAAAAATAGCCGAGCTGGGTGACACAAAGCAGAGAACATGAACACAAGGGGAAGGGACCCAGCTGAGCACCAACGGCAGAGGGGCAGCAGGCAGGAGCCTTCTGCTGCCTTGCATTTCCAGAGACAGGGGCTGCTCCTAGGCAGGTTCCTGCTGGGGGACAGCGGGGCTACCCCTGCCCTGACACCAGGCAGAGGCGTGCTGCGGCATCGGGAGCTGCCTGATGCCTGGGGAGGGTCGCGGTGGCTCTATTTTGACGGCAGTGGGCTGGGGAGCCCAGCAGATTTGGCTTCTCATGTCCTTAGGTGACATTGAGCAGCGTGAACTCCAAGGGCTCCAGCACAACCCCTGGGCCACGTGAGATGCACGTGGACAGAAGGGCAGCTCTGAAGGTGAGTCTCCTCCCCTCTCTGAAAAATCCATGTCCCATGGTGCCTTCAGGTCCCTTCTGGCTGCTGTGGTGCTGAAGTGTGCTCCCTCCAGCAGCTAGCCACAGTGACAGCTGGGCAGCCTTCTTCATCTCCTTCAAGGACTCCACTAATTAATAAACATTCCTCTGCTCCATTAGGAGGAACAGTTATCCCAGGTGCGGGTGCAGCTTGAGCCCTGATACTGCTACTATTTTGCTTTCCAGCAAAATTAGCAGTCGGCCCCTGCCTCGGCTGTCAGGGAACAGCCCTGGGCAGGTCAGGGGACTCCATACCTGGTCAGCAGGTGACCCGGGGCAAGAGCCTTCGGGGGCTCAGGCTGAAAGCTGACTTCAAGTAGCAGAAGCTAATTACGGTTGTGCTAAAGCAGCGGCAGATAAACAAACCAGGGGTCAAAACACAAGCACAGGGCCCGTAGTATGAGGCTCAGCACCTCCTGCTCCCTACGCAAAGCACAGCGATCAACATGTAGAGGTTGCTGCACTGGTCACTGGGCAAGGAGCGGACTTGGCCATCTGTCAAGCAAGCTCTTGGCAGCCCCGTCAGCTGCGCTGGCAACAGAGCCCCACTGCACGCTACAGTGGCTGGAGCAAAGGCGGCCCCTTGTCCAGCAGCTCCTGCCGAGACCCCACTGCCGGGCACTGGGCGAGAGGAACGAGGGAGGACTTCCAATTCTTACACAAAGAGCTCAGTGGTGTCATTAGGAACCATCCCACAGCTGAATCTGAAGAAAGAAGTAAGCTGAGCAGCAGCAAAACATCTTCCCTGTTTATTTGCAAGAAACATTTTGTTTAAAAAAATTACTTTTAGTCTTGATCCAAGTAACACTGCAATCAACAAACATTGTTAAACGAAAGTTCAGACAGGTTGGGCAGCCCCCGCTACACAGAATGATGAAAAGATTTAAGAGCAAACTATTGTAAAACTAGAATGCAACATTTGTGTGAAACATCTTAACCAGTGTTTGAATATGTTAAAGTAGTAAACAAAATCAAGTGAAGCTGAGGGATCATCTAACAGATGTCTCAGCTTTTAACTTCCACACACAGGTAACTTGTAGCCAGTGTCTCTAATTGTGAAATCATAACGCATAGCAATGCAGAAACCTTCCCGAGCAAGGTCAGCCCCACTCATGGTGCTCGGGTAACAAACCAGCAGCGATATTAGTGACGCCACGGGGGAGGAGGAGAGGGTGGCAAGGGATTTCAAAATAAACACGTTTGCTGTACATGCGCACGCCTCGGGAGAGGTCTGCACTAATGGTGTGCTAAAGCAGACAGTCCCCCCCATCCCCTGGGTCAGGGGGCTCCTGCGCTGGGCCAAAAGTTACTGCCTTCAGCCCGGGAGGGTCTCCTCGCCTCCATCAGCTTCACAGGCCCTCGTGCTCCCACGGAGCTGGGGTGCGGCTGCCGCATGTCCCTGTTTCTTACAGCCCTGCCAAGGCGAGGGCTCAGCGGCACCGAGGGTTAACACGTGGAGCGAGGAAGAGGGTTGCACAGCCCCGGAATACTAATGGGAGCCAGAGGTCTGAAGTCTAACGGGAGCTTGCACTATGCTCTGTCACAAACCTGCACTCAGCGATGACAAATGACTAACGAGCGAGGAAGCCGTCCTAACCGAGCCACGCAGCGCAGAGGGAATGCCACAGCCCACCGCCAAATCCAGCCTTCACGGGCAGTGCTGCCAGCTGCTTAAAGCACCCCAATCCAAGCGTATGGTACCCCACAGTGAAATGTAAGGACAAAGAAAATAACCTCGGCTAAACAAAGGGGTTGGCGGTAACAGCTGCACAGATTTTACTTCTTCCTTCTTCCGTAACAAGAAGCCAAGCTTGCTAGAAAGCACACTGCGTCTCCTGTGAGGGGTACTGATCTCTGCAGCAACAAACGCCCGATGGCCGAACCACTGCACCCAGCCCCGATCTACCACAGGGGGCACTTCCCTGGGACGGGTGGGAGCAAAAGGCTCAGAAAGCACACACCCCAAGGACCAGATCAGCCAGAGTCCAACAGCTCTCCTCGGACAGCACAACCCGCTTTCAGGCACAGTCCCAGGACCACATCTGATCAAGCCCTGCAGCTTCAAAACCTCATTGTCTCAGTTTGTTCATCCAAATGAAGGGAAACACACCAGAGGGTAGCGTCACCCAAGAGTTAAGTGTCCAGCCATCATACAGCTCGCAACAGCAGCTGCAGCCAGCACTGAGGCACACCGCGGGGAGCATCCCGGCGTCAGCCGTCCCAGTGTGTGGTCCCAGGCAGGCTGGGAGGGAAGGAGCCGCTGGGAGAGCGGGTGCAGGAGCTGCCTGGGAAGGGGAAGCCTGGCTCGGAGCACCAGCTGCGCGCGAGACAGACAAGCCGGAGGGTGCCCCAGGCCATGACGCAGGCAAGCGAGAGGCAAGCCCCGTGCCTGGCAGAGTTGGGAGGGCACAAGGCTAATGCCTTGGTACTCGGGAGAGCAGCAGGCTCCAGTGCTGGTGTCTGAGGAAGACAGCTGATTGCCCAGAAAAATAAACTTAGCAGCAGCCATGACTACATTCAGTGAGGGAACATTCCCTTGCATTCAATAGTGTTTAATCTTCATCTAGCTCAACACAAATCAGTAGTGCAGCAATATAAATACAACCAAGGAAGTTAAAGCCTTTTGGCTTTCATAGCTCAAAAAAAAGCCAATGGAACAAGTTTCCAGTTTTTAAATTAAACACAAAGAAAGGCAATAAACTGCCCACCCGTCCAGAGAGGAGCAGTGGCATCCTTCATGCCAGAAGAGGCCGATTTCTGCCCAAGGACAGGGGTGCAACTCATGAAAGCAGCACAGTGAGATAAAGGAGCAGGTATGGGAAAGGACCGCCACACACCCGCCTCCCAGAGCCCAGGCAGCAGAGACACAGCCACTCGCTGCTGGCGCTCACCATGCGATGCCCTCAGGTACCAAGAGTTCCCTTTTCCACCAACTAAAGGGCACCAAGTGTGTACTTCGCTCTGCATTTGGAGCATGCAGGGCTCTTCAGCAATCTGCCAGCCAGAGGGAGCAGCTTGCTGCTGGGAACTGAAGATACTAACCCCTGTTTGCCTGGTTTGTGCAAATTTTAAGGAAAAAAACCCAAACCATAGTATATGGTGTTTCATAACTGAGATATGGTTAATGTCCAGACTCATGGACGGCTTGGCAACCAACAGAAGGTGCTGGGGCCACTGAACAACATCTCACAGCTTTGGAATTAAGCCAGCCATCAGACACAGGTAGCAAAGGTGGGCGTCCCCTCCTGGCTCTGGTACTCAGCAGGAGAACTTGCCGCAGGAGCGGGTCTGCCAATTACCACAGACAGGTCAGCTTTTCACATCTGAACAGGCACCATGTCATCAACACTCCCAGTGAGAAAAGCCTGACAGAAATTTAGAACAGCTACAAAACCCTCTCCTACCTGCAAGCTGATGAAGGCTGACCATAGTGTTTAGATTCCCCCTCCTCTACACTCCAAACGCAGCCAAGCGCATGTGAAAGGATAAGTCTAAATTAAAATAGTGCTTAAACCATTAGGGAAGGTGAGAGTAAAAGAGAAGAAAGCTGTTCGACAGCACAAGTAGCCCGTGGTAGGCTACTGGAGCCTGAAGTGAGCTCAGAGCACAGCTCAGAGCACAGCCTTGACCTTCCTTCTCTGAGGAGCTCCCAAGGCAAGTGAGCTGGAAGTCCGTGGGCATTTCCTCTACTGCAGTCTGAGGTGGGCTAGGAGGGTCCTGCACGTTCACAGTTGCTCCAAGTGGTTCTGTCATGCCGCTCTCCAGATGTCAGCTCTGTCCTTTTCTGACGCTTCGCCTGGGGTTCACAGTTGCCTTCTCCTCCCTTTGATTTCCCTCGAAGTTCAAATTCAAGTACAACCAGTTTTAACTGAATTAAAAGAAACCCACAAAACCAAAATTATTTTCTATGAAACGAGTTAGCAGCGTTGTTCCTAATCAAACTGGCCTCCAAAGGCCCTTGTAGGATAGGGACGGGAGTGGCCTTTCCCACTGAGCTCCAGCAAAAGGCCGCCTGAGGGGAACTATAGGATTTCCTCCCTCTGGTTCTTGGGTTTGAGCATCACTTGTCCATTGCGCAAGGAGCCATTCTGGCTACGGAGCAGTTTCCCTTTTTCACGGTCAGGCCACGTGAAGATGGCTTCATCGCTGTCCAGTTCAGACTCCGAGTGCATCAGACTAGTGTTGAGGACCTGGGCTTTCTGTCTGCCGCCTTTGAAGGAGAGAGATTCCCAGGTTAAAAATACTTTTAATAGTGGTCAACAACCTTACCTTATTGCATTCCCCCTTTAAGTCTCCTTTTCCTATCATGTCAAAGGGACAGCCTACTCAGACTTTCCTGTGTCTGTCACTTATTTCCTCAAATGCTGAAGCCAAAGCAATCCTGTTTCAGATACTTTGGCATGACAGAGATCACACTTGGAGAAAGCGCAAAGCACAACAGGTAAGAAAGTGAATTACATTACCAGAAAGGGCTGCGAGTATATATAGGAGCTTTGTCTCCCTGACCTTGCTTGGGGCATTGCCTAGAAAGCTCTCTGAGGGCTAATGGCTGTAGTAAAGGGAATACGCAGGTGTGCAAGGGAACATCGCTGCGTTCTTACTACCCTCCCTACTCTCATCTCTGCTTCTCTTGCCTGCAAGGGAAGAGCGATAAATTAGCAGCCTGAATTTAGATTAATGCACAAGGACAGGAAAGAGACATTTACTGATATTGTCAGCAGAGGAAATATTTAAATTTAGCTTTTCCTTAATGGAGAAATGCAACATTTCCTCTGTTAGCAGAATGCTCCCTGGACATATCTAGCAGGAAAAAAGACTTTAGTCAGCAGTGAGCCTCAGAAGCAGCAAGATGAGTTTAGTTACCAGAGAGCAAACGGTTGAGGAACATTTGCTACAGACTGCAGAACAATGAGCCCTTTATTTAACAGCGGGGCTCTTCTGTGCGAGGTGACAGATGGTCAGATTAAAGCAGAGTTGGGTGCTGAGGGAGGAAAACACACCCGTTTTTTCTTCAAGGGTATCTGTATTTGTGTAGTTGGGATGGCCGGGTTCTCAGAGGAATTGACTGATCAGCTCTGTTGCTGCAATGCCCTCCAATGCTGTCATTAGGCACTGTTCACTTTGCTGGAACACCGTTAAATGGGATAATACTAGGATGAGCAGTTATTTTTCCACCAGCAAACAAGGATCAGGGACTATTTTCCACCCACAGCTAAAATAACCCCTCCTCTAAACAAAACCAGGATGCACACTCTTATTTGAAACACGTATTTCAGCAGCTGAAGTGCTCCCCAGCATTAACCCAAACCTTTCTATGATTCAGTGGGGCTGTGCTTTGCACATACTTTCCCACGTCTCCCTCCTTTCCTGGTCAGTCAGCAGGTGACCACGGCTCGGTTCAGGTATCAGAGACAATCGCAGCAAAAATGCTCCAGCCTGAAATAACTCAATGATCTTTCCAAAGCACCTGACAAGCACTCTTGAGGACAGCAACGCGGACAGGAAAATGCTGGCTAAGAACACTGAAGACAAATGACTGCCTTTCTAGAATGGGCCAATGGGCCTGTAGCCACACGGAGCACTGAGGACTTCATGGGTCTCCCCCCTAAGATAAGCATCGGCTTCCTGGAAAAATTAGAGGATGAGCTAAAATGTGAAACTTTCAGAGCATGATGCTAACAAGGACAAGAATGAATAAATTTATGAACAAGTCATTTGGGGTGGGAGAACAGGGGGGCAGAGATAAACATCGCGCTCTCCAGGCCGTATTTTCAGGTTGCTTGGTGTCCCTTTGCTTACTAGCCAAAGTCAATCAGTTTAGTGAAACACTTAGTGACACTGAATTCATGCTTTGCTGTAGAGAAAGGCTGAGGAATTGCATATTGGCAAGAAGCAAACTACCAGAACAGAGTGGAAAACTTTAGAGCAAGAAACGCTATAGTCAAGACCCAGGTTTGGGCTTCCTGGGTCAGGCCAGTCTCTGCACAGCTTACACACATCCACTTAATACTTCTGTGATAGGAAGCAGAGACATCAGGACCAGGCCAGTTTCAGCCCCAATTTCTAAACAAAAGAGTTAGGTAACTTGACTAAATACCCTGTCTACAGATCTGAAACAAGCTCTTAGATCTTCTGAGACTCGTCGGTCAGTGCCTAACATCATGTTTGTTTCACTCTGTGATTTTAAGTCCACTGAGGAAGACTGTTCTTAGTCAGCATTCCGGAAACGCTGAGCTCTTCCCTCTCATGTTTTACCTGCTTTGGGATTTGGTTTTAACTCCAGGCTTTCTTGATCTGTCGCATCCAAAATCTTGTATTTGCTTTTTCTTTTGGATTTTCCTTTTCGTCTAAAGGGGAAGAAAAGGAATTAAGAGGCAGGCCATTTATAAAAAAGCTGGAAGAAAAAACAACTCTGATCTTAAAGCTAGAGTACTTGCTTATTTCAGATTATGTTCATGTAACAAAGCAAAACATTAAAAACATTGCTTTAGTTGCACATTTATAGGCTAATCCAAATCTTGCTTAACTGAACTCTAGGACATCAACGTTTCACATGAAACACTGAGTGGCAAAAACTAACATCCCAGGGCTAAGCAGATGACCTTCTGGGATGATGGGTTTGAATCTTTCACCTCCTAATGCAGCTACTTGGCTCTGAAGCACTGATACAGTGGGGGTTATGGCCTCAGTCCCACCTCTTGCAACAGCAGATCACCATCCAGGACAAGATTCCAAAGGCAACCACAATGACGAAAGATGCAATGATCACATACAGCACACTCCACTCTGAAAGCAAAACACCCCAGAGATAAAGACACTTTGGCACCTCATACAGTTGACAGTGTGCGCTTTAGATGACTATTCTTGGGAAAGAAAAAAAGAGAGGCCTGACCCTTTGCAGAATTAGAGGCTAGCATCCGCCACTGACAGCACCACTAACTCACCTACGGAAGCCAGAGGCTTGAGATCCAGTGTGCGGACTTGCTGCACAAGGGCATTTTTCAATGTGTGTTGATTTATAAAATTTGCTTTCCTGTGGCAGGAAAGCCTCTGTAGGGGCACGACAGTGTACAAATCACACCTCTTTTCTAAGAATGGACTCAACTTTTAGTGAGTGTTCACTGAGAGTGTCTGAAGAGGAGTCGCTTCCCTATCAAGTATCACCAGCCTAGAAGGTAACGTGTAGTGAGAGCAGGGCAGGGACTACCTCCTTGTGTGGGCATCATGTCAGAGATACTGGGAGAAAGCAGGTAGCTGTTACTCTGCCTACCCTGGTGTTCAAACACTGTTTGCTTTCCGAAGGTGAACAATCCCAGGGAAGTTGCACATACCACAGTTGCTTTCGCCGTCCCCCATCTGCACCCTGATGAAGTTCTCCATCCAGAAGGGGTCACAGACGCAACGCTTGGTGAAGGAGTCACAGCGACCATGCTCAGAGCAGTTCAGCTGACACGCTAGGGACCAAAACCAGCAAGGTGAACTACGCGACCCGCATGTGAGGCAATAATGGGACAGTATAGCTCAATACGGCCAACCCCCATAGGCTCTAACTTGAATCTCGTCACTCTCTAGTTCACCCTCTTAGCTCAGCCGTAAGAAGTGCAAGCATAAGCACCTAGGTCTCATGCCAAATCAAGAAGTCTTGCTTCACTAACAACATAACATACATAACATGCTAAGAAAATTTTTCCTAATAAATCATGATTTTGATATAAAAGTTATGGAATTTGTATATTTCTTAAGTAAGTGTTTTTAAATAAGGTTTTGATTTTCAAATTCAAACCCAGCCTGTGAGACAGACAAGAATCCTTTAAAGGGACAAAACAGAACTGAAGAGTGGCTTTTGAGGGCCAAAAAATCGTAAGATCAGGAAGTCATGAAAATAATTACTTTACATAATTCTAGTTTAAAACATCTAACTGATCAGCATATGATCCTCATAGGATGGAGCTCATAAAAGAAAAACAGCGCTAATGTAAACTTGTAAAAAACATAGAAGGGAAACATTTCCTTCAGACTGAGGTATGTGCCGGAGAGGAAATTAGTATGTTCACAGCTACCAAGATCTGTGGTTTTATTGTTTTCATTATGACACTCATTTCATTGGCTGTATTCCATTAACACTGTACTTTAGTTTCATAAATATCAATCTGCTTTTAATTTTGGGAATTCTTATCTTCCCATCAACATTACAAGTAACCATTTATATGAAGTTCAATAGTGAATAGTCAGAATCAATTGGTAAATAACTGATAAGTATAGTCTAACAGACTTATTTTTCTGTTTCCCATTTCCTAACATACAAAAGCTGCTGGACTGAGTGTATGTGTGTGCGCACACAGGTGTGTTTAGCCCACATGAAAGTCATTATTCTTGCAGGCATCTGAGAAGAAGGGAAAAGATGTTAGCTTGTACCAAGGTGACTCTTACTTACTGACTGTGTTAATTTCTAATGCCCGGAAGATGAGGAAGTCGGACTGTTGTTTCCTTAGTTCATTTTTTAGTGTCCAGGCTACCTCTCGTCCTTTGAATATCTGATGAGGAGGCTGGTTCTGTACAAAAAACACCATCTTCGTGCTGGAAGTCAAACAAAAATTATTATCTGCTGCTTCTCCACACATCAGGCAGAGAGCCATTCTCCCCATTCTCTCTCGTCTGTCATTAGACGGACTTATTCAGAACCCCAAATTTACCTGAAGACCAGACTTCTGTCTCTATCTTGGAAGCAATAACATTAGACCTAGTCACACAACGGAAAACCCTTTGGGATAGCTGATCCATCCATCTTTTCAAAGGTAGGGCTGGACTGTTCTTGAGTTTGTTAATGGTTTTGTCAAGTCTAGTTCCAAACATAATCAAGTACATCTTTGCATGTTCATGCTAAGTATGAAAATCCCTAAACTTTAAGGTCTTGTCATTTTCATAATCTTCTCCCTCCATCACTGTGGGATCCTTAGACCTCACTACACATGGAACCTGGGGGTTCATTTAACTGCTCAGCACAGAGCTCCAGCATCAGAGAAGACAGTGACGGTTTACAGTCTTTTGTGAATGTGCGAAGAGTTATAGCCAGAAAAAAGCACAGGCGTAGAGGATACTGTATTCTGCATCTTTTATCGCATTAACTTTATGATAGAAGAACTTGCTCCCCTAGGCTTGCTAGCCTTGCAGAGCTCTGTGTATCCTTCAGATTCACAGAAGGATGCACGGATGTTTCAGATTTATTATTACCAGTGAGCCTATGAGTCAAAAGGATATTAGTGAAGCCCTCAGAGCACGTAAAAAAAAAACAGCAGCCGGGGGAAAAAGATCTTTTTTAAACAGTATAAGTTACTTTGACAGTTGAGGCAAAAATGGGATCTTAAAGCCATCTGTCTAAAAATAATCTCTGCTCTTTTGTAACACTTCCCAATCTTCCGTCTTCTTAATAAACATATAAACAGATGAAGCATTAATTACAAGAATCCCTTACTTGCCTTACTCAGTGAAGAACAATGGCAACGGGCCTGGTCATGGCAGAAATAGAAAGGTAATATTACAACAGAAAGTGCTGGCTGAGCTCTTTAGTTTTGCACGGACAATGAATTCTGATTTTACTGCTACAGCAGGCAATGTGGACACGAAGGAATCGATACGTTACTGAACTCAGGAAAGTCTAAAGTATAACTGCAGATTTATTGCTGACTTGCTGCATGACTTTAAGCATGTCCCTTAAATCTTTTTCAGTGCTTTATCTACCTTAAAACTACTCAGTTTTTAGTAAAAATTTAGTGCAATATTGCACTTATTTCAGCAGATTACCACTCTGCCCTTGATAAGCTTCCTGCCGTGCCACTCACATGCATGTTCAGGCATCCTCAAGAACACCTACAGTAACAATGGACTGCTGTTAGTATGGAGGTATGTGCAGCTGTCGCTGTGACAACGCTACAGCACCAGTCGCTGAAGTTTCCCACAGAACAGTGAATTTCCCAGACCAGCCATTTAGACAAAGGTGGAAAGATAAACTTGATTGGTTACTTTCATGCCAAAGCAGCAAGGGCAGGATCCAGCTGGGCTAAACCATGCCTTGTATGACTTGCTGGCTGCTGCACTTGGAGCTGAGCAACATTGTCCAGGCAGGCAACATGGCCCTGGCCTACGGCCCTGCCTATAAGCAAACTTCCACTTGTTTAGAAGAGACCAGCTGCAGTTTACTGTAAGCTAAGTAGCAACCAAAACCAAGTTTTTCTTGTCTCTTCAAACAAAAGTTACATTGGTTTTCAACATTTTATTTTTACATGACCCAAGCAAGCAGGAATATCAATTTTAAGAAACATCTCCACACGTTCCGATTGTCCAATCTGCTTCCCAAGAGAAAATACCTCTTGATTTACTAAACCCTCAAGCAATCTCCCTCCATGTACACTCACAGACAAACCCCACCTTTGTTCAGTGTACGGCTGGATCTTCTGCACAGTAATGTCCGAGTCGAGGACCCCCAGCAGAACGCCTATTTGTCGGATGAACATACCCTTCTGCCTCTCAGTCAGCTGGCTGACATTAACATCCAGGATCATCTCCACAAGGTTATTTTTCCTAGGATCTAGTGAGAATGTAGATAGTACAGATCTTAGAACTTCTACTTAACAGTCTGGGTACAAGTCAGGTTTCTATTACTCTTCCAGAATCTTTGAACACAAAATTACAGAATGTCAGTGTAGGAAGGGATACAAGTCTACGACTTTCACAGGTAATGGCAACAGTAAGAGTGAGCCCCCAAGAAGCACATGAAAATACAATCACACCCCTCAGAACTTTTGACCTTTTACAGTTCTGAGCTGGACTAGACTACACGTTTTAATCTGTATTGAGACAAACAGAGGGCTTGCTAGTGCACTGTAGGCAAATGTAGTACAGCACAAACCCTAGGCTCACCAGGTTTGACTTCCACTGTGGTCCTTTCCACATCACTCTCTCCTTTGGCATCTGTTACTCTGAGGTGGAATGTGTAGGTCCCTTCTACCAGATTGGACAGGAGGAGGACAGGATGATGGTCTGAATTATTTAAGACTTCCTGGAAGGCAGAGCAAAATAAATATCAGGAAACAAAGGATCAAACTAGCATGATATATCGTCATACTTAGGGATATAACTAAAAGGTAACAGGTGCAACAATCAGCTTTACATTTCCTCAGCAGCTGTCAACCCTGCTTCTCACTGACTTCTGCGATGCTGCAAACTGCCATTTAAAAAAGAAACCTCACCCCAGCTGCAGGGCTCCCCTCGTCCCGTGTCCACAGGTAGCTGACAATTCCCTTGTCATCAGAGGACTTCGATCCATCCAACTCGGCTGTATTTGTGGGCAAGGTGATGACAACGTTACCAGCAATCTTTGCAACTGGTGGCTTGTTTATCTCTAAGCAAACAGAAAGAAAGCAGTTGGAGAAAAATCTGGTAATGCCCAATCAAAAACGACAGCAATAGATCTTCACCGTAACCCAGAAATCTCTATCTAACCCTGGGCGGGGTGAAGAGAAGGGAAATTACATACTGTGGAAGATACTGTTCCTCCGGAAAGAGGTAAACCTCTGATTTAGAGAAGGCCATTTCAGTGTTCTCCACATTACTTTTCACCCATTCCGTACTCTTATTGTGCCTCTGAACACAGGTTTTGCTGAACTGCTCAGAGATAACCTGTGTCTCAGGCAGCTCTGCTCATGGCTGGACATACCTTCTTTGACAATGACGTTGACCGAGCTTTGGCTCTGCAAGCTCCTCTCATCTTTAACTGTCAGAGTAAACTCATATGTCCCAACTTGAAGGCCTGTTACAGTGGCAATGCTGCTGTTGGCATTCTCCAGCTTGACACCATCTGGGCCCCTAACCAAAGCACAAGAGGATCAGTTTAAACTTTGCACAGACCACAGGAGCTAGCCTCACGCTGAACAGGAGGCTCGAGCTCAAGTAGAGCTTATGGGGATGCCGACAGACAGCTGCCCAGAAATACAGAGTCTGTGACAAAAAGCAAAATTGTTTTCTCCAGTTACAGCAGGATAATCAAAAGAGTAAGTGCAGCATTCAGAACAAAAAGCATAATTTCTGGTGGTTTAGTGTTTTGGTTATTTTTAAACCAGAGGAACACTGATACCAGCATTTAAGTAGGGCTTACAAAAAGTGGTACTTTCAGCAAAATTGGCTTGTGAATTTCATATTAAGCCAATTTTTTTAAGAAAAGGTGGAGAGCAAAAATAGTTCCTTCATTTATAAGAGCTTTGCACAGACTTTGCATTAGCAAACAGAAAAAGCTACTGCAAGTTGCTCATAAGCCTTTTCCCTGAATTCCCTAAAGCACTTCAGGGAATTTACAGCCTGAAGGGAAGCATGACAACGAGAAGAGAAGAACACTGCCTCATTCAAACATGATGCAAAAGGATCAAGTTAGAAGGCCCTGCTGTTATTTGGTTACAAGAGTCAGTCTCTTCATACGGCCAAGACCACATTACACTGCTGTGATTCAAACATGGCCTGTCTCCTTTACATGTCACAACCACGCTGAGAACGGGAATCAGGCCTCAAGATGAAGAAAAAGGTATTTCTAATGCCCAAACAAACTCCACCTCTCTCCAATTAAACATAAATCCTTGCCTCATTCTAGTCACTGGTAAAGCTTGTCAGGCCTGATGTGACCAGGATTTAACACAAGGGAACTATGTGGGTGTGTGTCTTGTTTTTAATGAAAGATCTGGATACTTGCTTAAGAACAGTCTAGAAGATGATACGCACCGTGTTTTTTCCCAAAGAAAGGAGACTATCTTCTGGTCATCTGAGCTCTTGCTGCCATCTAGAGTGGTGCTGTCCACAGGAAGAGTTAATTCTTTATCTGGACCAGCATCTGCCTTTGGGGGCTTATTGTTCTCTGAAAAAGGATTGCAATATTTTTCACACACGTGCCATAAAAGGCGGACCTTAAAACCTCAGCATTAAGAAGTCTCTCCATGATCCCTAGTATATTTCTTGCCCGTTATCTCAACCTTGTACTCAAAGAAATTGAGGTCAAAAGCAGTTAAGAGTTCAGGTCAGTGTTTCATTCACACACGTGTAATAAAATGAGAATGAAATCTAGAAGTTGTGATTTTTGCTCTCATCCTCTAAGCATTACTTAGCTTCTCCTGCTCCTGTCCAGGACCAAGTACTGTGGGCAGACAGCTGCTTGGAAATACAATCCTGCCATTATGGTGGGATAATGTCAATTAGACTACATTGTGTGAAATAAGAAAACAGCCTAGAAAGGCAATATTTCTAGAAACTTTCTTTTGTCGGTTTATCAGCAATATACCAGCCCAGAATGGTCCTAAATTAGAGCAGCTTTTCTGAAAGCAATGCAAAGCTACCATAAGATCCAGAGTATGTTGACAGACTGGTGCTCACCTCTAACCCCTGGAATGGAACTGGCAAAAGCAGCTGAAGGCAGCTTACCTGGCTGGACTATCACAGTGACCTCTGCAGTGGACTGGTGCCCAGCAGAATCCGTCACTATTAGCTGGTAAGTATAATCACCTTCTTGCATTGCAGAGAGCTGTAAGACTGGTGTCCTCACCCCCTTCAAGAAAACATATTTGTGTATTAAGAAGAATCTTTACACAAATGATGACAGACCAGAAGACTCTGCTTCTAAAACAACTGTTATCAGCAGATTCTAGGGGCTTTTTATTGACTCCTGCTATGGGGCCAGAAGTCTGTGCTACTTAAGCATGCAAGGCACTTACAGGTAAATTTATGCACAGCAACAGGGACACTGTTGTGGAACGTAACAAGACTAATGCCATAGAAGTGTGTTCAGACCTTTTGAGATTCCACAGATAGCAACTCAAGCAAAACCTCTGGGGAGCCCTGTACAAATCATACACATTGAGAACCTGATTCATGGACTTTCTTATTCCATAAATTTGACAGTAGTAAGAATCTTTAAAAGAAAAATGATGACATGGAAACAAATTGCAGCTTTAACTGTTTAGGACTGAGGGGTGTCTGGCCAGTATCAGCAAAGTTTAGACTTTATGGTGCAACTCAGAAGAGTTGACTGCTTGCCACTGTGTTTGCCCAGCTTAGGAAATGCATGACCTGGCACAATGCCATCATGACTGATAGTTACCTAAAAGATCACACAGTCTGGCTCCACACCTGCTAACAGCACTTAAGCATCCCTATTTGATTTACCTATCACTGATGTTCTGAGAAGTCAGCAACTGAACACAGAAAGAATACACTGCCCTAGCAGCCAGGTAGGTTAAAGTGAGATACATGGGTGTGATAGTGTTGAGCTGAGACCTGCTGTATGGGACATCAGAATCCAAAGCCATCAAGTTCCCACCCCTCTCAATCCCCTATTCTTGAGCAGCACTTAAAACTGCATTGCTCATGAAAGGAAACAGGATGCCAGAGAAAACCTCTGGCTAGACTGGTGCACCAGCTCAGCCACTAAGCTAATACCAGCTTCACATGGATTTAGTTTTAAGTATATATTTAATCATCACATGCTTGCTCTGTAGGATTTTAAGAAACATTTGCTAACAGTCAATTAAAAATGGTTTGATTGTAGAAAAAAAGCCAGCCAGTGAGTAATCCAGGATGAGTACAGGAGACCTGCACTGACCTGCATCTCCATCACCTTCCCTTTGCTGTTAGGGCTGAGCAGCCACTCATAGCTGACAATGCTGTGATCATCAGTGCTCTGATTCCCGTAGAGGGTGATGGAGTTCTGAGGCAGGGTGATCACTTGGTTTGGGCCTGCATTTGCCACCGGAGGATAATCCACTGCTTTGTTCACAGTCAAGTTTGCAGTGGTGGAGTTGCTGGCACCATCTGAGTCCACTACTGTTAGACTGATGAGGGGAGAAAAAAAACCAACAAGTGAAAGCAGTGAAGAGTCATGATTATTAGAACTGAATATAAAACACTGGCTGGAGGTAACTGAAATGCAAAAGAAGAGTTAGAAACTTAAGACACTTAAGGGCAGGACAGTATTTTTTTTCAGGAGTGAAAAAAACCTATGGTTTGAGGCAACTGTGCTTTTTCTGAATAGTAACTTCCCCCAAATGCCCAATTTTCAGCCTCAAAGCGATGCAAGAAGTTCAACAGTCATGTCATTTCTCACTTTAAATCTACCAACTACCAAGATAAAACCATGCTAGTGAAAGATCATCAGCTTTCACATACACAGTTGTGATGGAAAAGAGCTCCCTGAGTATGACACTGCCTCCCAACAGGAGATGTTCATTAACATGGACACAGAAGTTCATTACTAACCCACAAGTGGCTTGACCACAGTATGCCTCCTCAGGTAGGCTAGTACCACAAAACAGAACTGCTTTTTGCTAAATTTAGATCTGAACGTCGATCTGATTAGGTCATATACCAACTACTTCAGAAGAAAACAGTGTTCAGTTATAGATACTCAGGTTTATTTTATTTTAAATAGATCTGCTGATGCAGTGCATGGACGTCACACCAAAATGCAGAACAAAGGAAAAACATAGAACAAATATTAATGTAATATCAGCTACTCTCTATTACTCAGGTACGTGCAGAAAACCATTAGGCCTCATTCACTTACCTGGGACAAACACATTGCATTTAAAAACTGGATGTAAGACTGCATTTCTTCCTCAGCCTTTACCCAAACAGTTCAGATTTGACATTTCAAGAGACATTTTGTAGCTCTGGCAGACTATACGTTCCATTCTGCCATCATCTTAAACCAGTGCTACAACTTAAGAATAAAAAGTAGCTGGATAGCTTATCTCTTCTGAAGTGAAAAGCTATGAAACCACCTGAAAGTGTAGGAGTGGAGAGAGTACATCACAAAATAAGAGTTCTCTCCTTGAGGCTTTTTGGTTTGGGTTTTTTTGTTTGTTTGTTTTGGTTTTTTTTGTTTTTTTTTTGAAACCACAGGAATCTTGTAAATTTTACTCTTAAAGGATGAGAACTGATCAACTCTTCCAGATATAACCTACCTGAATGTGTAATTCCCGGGTACCAGGTTGGTCAGCGTCAATATGGCAGTATCGCTAGAAACCTTTTCCTCCCGCAAAGGACCTTTCAGTTCTTCCCAGTGATAACTGACAATTCTATCATCATCAGTGCTTTCTGTTTCAATTACGGAAGAAAATACACATACAAGGAACCGGAAAATGCTGCTTGACAAAACCCAGATTTTAGTCCCCTACTTCAGTACTGGCCTTAGGGGGCAAAGGCATTTTGGTCCAAGCCCAGAGGTCTCTATTGCGCTCAGATACCCAAACTGCATGCCCTCCTCTACACTGTTTCACAGGTATACTTGAACACCCTTAATCTCAGGTTTGTATGTGTGCTGGGGGAAGACACCCCACCCCCAGCCCCCCAAAAAACCCAACCAAAACACTAACAAAATAATACTAGTTGGGGGTAAGACAACCTGAACATATTTAAAGAAATTCCTGAAAAGCTCTAGTGCGGGCCAGGATCAGTAAAGGTGGTGTGTTAGCTAACTAATATGTTGAAGCTTAACGTAAGAGGCCAGTAATTTTGACTGACTTTTTTTTATTCTAAGCAGCAACCTCTGGAGCTTTTCCTTTTTTTGGAGATTGACTCAGGCCAGCGCCCTTCAAAAAGAAACACGGAGAGGGGCTGTCATGTGTGTATTCTCCTCTCCTGGCAAGAGAACCTGCTTCTTTTCACTAAAGTGTGTTTGATAGTGTCACAGCCAGTTCCTCTTAAACTTAACCCAAAGGGCCAGCCCAGAAGCAAACACCCAGAAACCAGGCTTGCTAGACTACTGCATTTAAAACAGTAGGTACTCACGGCTGCCATCAATAACAGTTGAAATGGTTGGCAGTGAAATCTCCTGGAACTGTGGGGACACGATGGCAACGGGGGGCTGATTCACCCGAGGCTCTGCAACAACAACCGAGCTGTTACAATGACATCTACAGGCAGATCACGATACAAAGCCCTGGCCAAGGAACTCTGCAAAACGACTCTGCCTTTGTGCACCAGGAGTAGCATTCAGAATACATATTGCACATCCTCCTCCCTGTCCCCAGCCCTATCTACCCCCTCTTCCCTGCAGTCAGCAAGTCCAGGAGAGGAGTCCAAAGTGTGGAATTGCTGTGCCACATGGCTCCAAGACGGTCACGGATCAGACTAACTGCAGAGAACTGCACAATCAACGACAGTGATTCGTGCTTTCAGCAAGTTATACACCAATGCAGGGAAACAGTGCTAACAAAAGGGATTTACAAAAGCAAGGAGGTGAACTGCCACACTAGTGCTCTGGAAATGGCTGCACTGCATCAGTTCTCCCATACCAGGTCAAGCATTCAAGCACAGACCATTCTAACAGAGCAGCACCTAGAGCTTCTTGCCAAAGTTTGGCTGCTGCTCTGAAAAATGAATGATTTTGATGCATGCTGCCAGCTGCTGATTCACTGCTTATAAGGAAATGGTCAGCAACAGCACCCAGAAGGCCAGCCACACACTCTTGCTAATTTAGGGATTGCAAGAGCACTCCTTTGCCCACAAAGGTTGTAGAAAAAGTCTTGGTGAAGTGTGCAAAATAAAGGTTTTTTTGCATAAAAGGAAATGCAGAACTTCTTTACACAGGCCACCCAAAGAGCAAGACCTGGTGCGACAGTCAGCACAAGCTACTGTATCTACACCAGCTCATCTGCAAACCATGTCTTACAGTAAGGAATGAGATTTGACTTAACCTGCTTGTGGTTGGGAACGGTATTTTTTACTGCACAGGGAAGAAAAGCACCTCCAAAGGAGCTGCAAAGCTCTGGCTTTCCTTCATTTTTCGGTCCTGCTGCTATAAGGTTTTTACCTGGTTACAGCTAGTTTTTATTGAAGCAGTGGTCTTCCAGGGTGAGGCATTTGTTAAGCACTTTTGTATCAGTACTCCAGCTCTTATATTGAGTGGTTGGCCTCTATGCAGTATAGCAGAAATAGCTATATGTATTAGCAATAGTTTCAGATCTCAGGAAATTACTTAATACATGTATATATATACTGAGTTCACAGCACAACAAATTTTCACTGTGTTAAACCAGGGTCCAGCCAAATAAGCAAAATACCGTGATACAGGTTATCAGATACAGATGAAGTTAAGGAAAGATACAATTCCAACGACTCACTTGGATTCACTGTTACATTCACGTAACCCTCTCCACGTGCGTTTTCGCCATCAACAACAACTTTGAATTCGTACAGACCAACAGTAAGCTGGAAGTAAACACAAAATATCATTTACCTTCAGGATGGTAGCACCTTGTCAGGAGCTATTAGGTCAAGTTACCATGCTTTGGCACAGAAGTACATTAGCAGCATAAAACAGCCAATTATGCTTCAACCTATGCATACACAGCATGGTTTCCATTACGTATCTTTTAGTTTACAATGGCTATGCAGAAACCAAAGACTAATATTTCTTTCTACCACAGGTGCTACAGGATTGTCAGGCAAGCTTTATTTTCTAGCAACAATAAGCTAACAGAAGAGAGATAAGAGAGATTAGTTCAGGTTGTCTGGCCACAGGAATCTGTACTAGCAGATTGCATTTGAGATGAGAAAGACTGTATGTAAGAGAAGAAAATCTCTTCTTGTGCGTTTTTACAAAGGAAAGTATTTCTTCTCTTCCTTCTAGGTGACATGAGTTAGGCAGTCACCCCTTCATCATTCACTGTTGAACCAAGATGAGAGGGTGAAGGACTAGGTGTTGGACAACAATCATGGTATCCAAAAGGCTGAAACCCTGACAGAGACAGACACACTCTTCTTGAAGGGCTTTTCTTTGCATGATTTCATGACCAGAGCCTGTAGATTTTTTCCGAGTGCCGCAGAATCCAAGATGCTCAAAGGAATGTCTCATAAATACAGAACTGTATAGTCACACAATATTTAAAGCCATTCCCTTGTTAAGAATCCCCACGTACAGAAACTGTCAATCCTTTCACTGTTAGAACTTGTCTAAAAGCAGCAGCCAGAGACATGCTACGAGGTAGCAGTTCTCGTTAATGGAATTAGCAAGTCCTTTTTTCAGTGGGTAGTACAAGGCTTCAGACCTAAACAGACCACCAGAATGTTTCAGTAGCAGAAACATTCACAACCCTTTGTTAATGTTAAATCGTGCCATTTGTATGGCTTGACACACTGCTTGTAGGCAGCTTTTAGATCCTGAAATCAATTTCTTATTTCCCTCATGCCAGATCAATCTCCTTTTTATAAGAGACTTAGAAGAGGGCTTGCAGTCAAGTGTTGGCTACCTGCCCATCATGCAATTTCCTATTCATCCCCAAATCACATACAAGTCTTTCCTGGCTGCCAGGGTTCCCGTCTTCTCCACTTGGCATTTCACACAACAGGATACTAAGCAGCAAAAGCTTTACCTTAGACAACTTAAGGGTCTGGGAGTGCTTCCCTTCCATTTCTCCACTGTAGTCTTTTGGATGAGTAATCAATTCCCACTCATAGGAATAAGTGGTTCCTTAAAAAAAAAAAAAAAAGGCTAGATGGCTAGATGTTAGTTTTTAAAAGACTGCCTTTCTGCCATGCTAAATGAAAGCAAAGGTATTAAACATTTACAAGGCACATTCTGCTGCACTACAGCGAAATAAGACAGCTTGGAATTTGGGCTGCAGCTTTTTGGGAATATACCCAGGAAAAGAGACAATCTGTGCTTCTAAACACATTTACTCTGGAGCCAAAACCCATCTTTCAGCCTCTAAGGCATTAAAGAGCTTTGGAACAACCACAGCTCCAGGATAACAACAGAGAAAAATAGTGCCCTCAAATCCTGCAGATGCAACATAATGCCAGTTTTTGGAGAGGAATGCATCTCATCTATCCCTGCTGCTGCACAACACGTAAGATGCTTGCCTCTCCCCTGCAGTCTCCCACTGCCATTGTGGACAGATAAGAACTTTACAAATACCTGTGAACAATTTGCATGGTGAAACGAGGAGCGTATAGAAACGTGTTCCTCAGCATGTCAACCCCCCAGATCAGATTTCAACCCACCAAATGAAAGACCACTTGCTAAGACAGCTTGTCACCATCTTCCCCATCCCTGGAGGTGTTCAAGGCCAGGCTGGACGGGACTTTGAGCAACCTGGTTTAGTGGGAGATGTCCTTGCCCACGGCAGGGGGGGTGGAACTAGATGATCTTTAAGGTCCCGTCCAACCTAAACCATTCTATGATTCTATCAGCAAGTATCATTAATAGATGCTGAAGATCCACTGCTTCCTCACATACTGTTTTGAGAATATGTCATCTCCCAAACCTAATGACTTTGTAGCATTTTTAATGTTTTTTGTATTTTGCTATTTTATGTGAGAGGCAGCATGAGGTAATAGCACAAGATGAAAGATTTCTACAGGAAAGTGTTCTTTGACAAAAGACATTTCCAAGATTGTCCTTATTTAATGCTGTATATAATGCCTATTTGCCATTTCACCATCACAAGCCCTTAGCAGAATTCCCAGGGAAGCCTTACGAGGTGGTGGTTCAGGAAGCACAAATGCATTCAGCTGAACTTCATTCTTTGGCAGGGTCACTTCAACGCTGTCTCCAGCAGAAACCACCAGCTCCTTCATAACTGAGAGGGAGAAGCACAGAATTGAAAGAGGAACAGGAGAAAAATTAGATACATACATAAAAACTGCCTCGGCTTCAGAGTCTGTGGAATAAAAACCAGCCACAAATGGCTGTATTTTGTAAACATCCTGTCACTCGATACAGCTCCCGTTTCAGGTTTCGCTCTCATTGTTAATGCAAAAGCGCTAATGGGGTTTTACATAATTAAGACAAGCCCAAAATTACTTAGTCATCTCTCTCTTCACAGATACTGTGCAGGTCCTGCTCCTTTTCTAAAGAGCTGAAACGTGACCCTTGGGCCCTGTACAGGGGAATCTATTCACCCAGGTCCAGCAGGATGGGAAGGGTTTTACCTGACAGGTTTTCGGCAGAGAACCCAGCTGCAGTCTCATGGCACAGCAAGACAAACACTGCTATTTACCAAACTGCAATTTCAGATCTTCACAAATACATGAAGAATCCATGGTATTTCTTTTTTGAAAAACTGCTTGGGGACTAAGAGATTTTTTTTAAAACTGCATGGTTACCACACTGAGTATGGAAACTCAAAATACAAACCTCTTCCTTCTATTTATATTTTCTTTTCAACCCCTGCTTAACAATTTTCTTGCCATTCTATTTCAAATAGATTGACAGGTAGCTTGTTTTTAAAGACTACAGGGTAAAGACTTGAAAACTATGACCGGTGACTTTTTTTTTCTGCTTTTTATTAGCCATTAAGGTAAGCAGAAAGTTGACTGCATTTCTTAAGAGTACCTCTCAGCCTCCTCATCCTCTTCTTCCCTTCCCATTTGCTTTATTTCTGTCTTTTTATCATTGGGCCTGGGAATTACGCATAGAAAACAAGAATTAAAATTGCTTTACCCTAGTTTGACCCTGTCAAAGACAATATTTCAGAGATATGCACAAAAAATCCAAGTTAAAAAAGGTGGGGAAAAGATCATTGAACATTTAGCCTTTTTTCCATCTGTTTATTAGCTACTGGAATTAACCAGTTAACTAAAAGAAAACAAATTCATCAAACTCTTTTTTTCCCCTTCTCAATTACTCCAGAACCTGGGATATTACAACTCCATCAGTTTTTCAGCTGCGGAGGTCCAAGGCAAAAAAGAAATCTGATCTCAGTAGGAAAAAAACCCACAAAACAAAAAACAGACAAAAACCCAAAACCCCGCTTGGAAAAACTACCTTTCACGTCATCTTTGTATTATTTAGCAAAACAAGGAGGGTCTGGCTACGCTAATTTTCCAACACAAGCCACTGAAGACATTTAAAATGTATTTTCCAGTTTTAGCGGGGGTAGGCCCTTAAAAAGAATACTAATTTATTAGCACGAGCACCCAATCAGCTTCCTGCCAAAAATGTCTTTGGATGCAGTGTTCCTTTTACACTTTCCATTTGTTCCCTTGTAATGGAAAGGAACCCTAAATTTGAAAGAAATTCAGCTGTGAATACTTCAGCAAACAGGATTAACTGGATTCTGAGATATCACACAACCAGTATGCACCATTCACTGTAAGCACACTTCCTTACAGGGTGAGCTAATGGCCCGAGTGAGTTAACAGAGCTGTCCAAAGTGCGTTTTGGCTTTTATACATTTTCAATAGTTTGTTTTAAGGAACACCAGTGTGAACAGAAATATCATTTTGCTGCAAAACAAAGCATGGGCTAATGGCCAAGTACACTGTTCTCCATGGCTGAACTGTGCATTGACATTTCAGGGACCAAAGAGAAAAGAATCAGTTATACCCCATTTTGAACAGGCGTTAAGATTTCTGCTCAACTTGATAGATAGCAGCATGTCAAGACTACTGAAGGAATGCTTCACGGGACTATGCCTTGCACCACATCTCAGCTTTCATGTGGGGAATTAGGATATCACCATTACTTTCAAGCTGCTCTTGGAAATAGATCCAATGGTCACATTCAGATTTATGATGCCAAAGTCCCATTCTCAGACCTCACGAGCTAATGGGGTCCAACCGGCACGTGCACTGAAGCATGTATTTCAGCACTTTTTCAAAGATACCGTAATTTCCGAAATTATCTTGTATTTTTCAATGCTGCAATGGCTTGTCAACAAAACCTGAATAGGTGACATTTGCTGGAGCACTGCGGGTCCTCACCTGGTGTGGTGACAGTAGTACTCGGTGACGCAGCAGTGTTGGTCTGGATTGTAGAAACACTGCCATTTGTGGGAACTCCACTTGGCACAGAAGTAGCTGTCTGCATCTTCGTTGTGCTTTTCCCTGGCATAGGGCTGACTGTGGGCAACACATCTGAGGAGTGAGGATGGGCCGAAGCATCATCTGGCTGCCCAGGCTTCTCAGTCTTTCCCGTGGCTGTCAAGCCCTGTGCTACAGGACTGGTGAATGTAGCCAACACTGAGGGTTCCGGTGCAGGTGTTCCTGTGTGGATCTGTAAAGAAAAAAGTTGCCTTAGTTTGACTGAATGCTGAATGTCAGTTTTTATTATGTTTGTTACACTTTTCCTTCAGTTAGGGAGGCTGAAGAGTCCCTGGTTTGTTTTTCCCAGAAGCAGGATGTTTTACTGCTTCCTCTTCTCTCTTCTAAAATGTTTCTCCATGTTCTTCCTCCATAGCAGATAGGCCATTTCTAGCTCAGTTGAACACTGGTTAGGACCTTACGTTTAACTACACCACCTTAAGTATCACAGCTGTTGATGTGGCAAACCTGACAGAAGATCTAGGTTCAAAATTGCAGCAAGTAGAGATAAAAGAACAGAGAGGTGGGATAAGAAAGAAGCAAAAAACAGGGACCAGGAACTGGGCTTCATTTGCGCCATTTGTTTTGGCCATGTATTCCTTTTTTTAAAGCTGCGCAGTTGGCAAGCACAAAGCAGGAGGATTGCAACGGCATTTTTATGTAATAATGGAATCATTGCAGCAAGAGGAAATTTACTTCAGAATCATTCTTCAAAGCAAGGTGACCTGACACAAACAGTTCCCTACGTGCATGCCACAGGAGATGCTGCTGGGGCAGGGAGCTGAGCTTGCGGGCAGAAAGTTTGCTCACATCCTTACAGGATAAGCCTCTTTATTGAAAATAATCAAAGTGGCAGTAACAATTTCCTTTCTTTCATCAGAAAATTCCTTTTACAGTACCTAGCCCCATTCCAGTTCTTAGCCTGCCAGGCAATACTCTTGACAATTCACCTTCCACCATGAAATACATGTGTGTAGCATACTTTGCTGAGCTAAATCTATTTTGAGAACATCTGCTAAATATTTAAAATGGAGCAATTTACCATCTTTGACTTGGGAAGTGTTTTGGAGAAGAATTGCGCACCACTACTCCCCACTAGAAGAGCTGATCAAAAGCTTATATTGGAGGAAATATTCTCAAGCTTTTACACCATGCTGCTGGCATTCAGTCCAGGAAAGGTGAACTATAAAAACACTCTAGACCATGGTGGGCAACATCCTCATCAGTAAATGGGCTGGGCCTCAGAAAACACTAAATACCAGTTGTAAAAATAAAGCCATCCTTCACATACTGCAACAGCCAGCCAGGCCAGGCGTAGCAGTGAAGGCACCGAAGGCTTCTCTGCAAGAAGGTTTTTTTGCAGTCTTGGGCAAATCATTTCCTCTCCCCATATCTCAGCTAACTTTCCCTCAAACACAGAATGTAAAACATCTCAATTCATTTGTATGTTTGATTAACATCTGAGCTTTACAGACCAAAGAACCAAACACTATTTGTTAGCGTTATGGACATAAGCTGTTCTTCTCTATTTGCTTGCTTGTTGATGGGCTTTCTTTAACAAAACTATGCATTCTTTGGAACAAAGATGCAGGCAAGACCTGGCATACTGCTCTGTGCTGCTCTTCATCAGCGGCCTCAGGACAGTTGGCTGTACCAAGCAGTACCATCTTACACCCATCTATAACTCTGCTCAACTCAAGACACTGACAGCCTTTTGCCAAGTAGGCAAATAAGATAAAGTTAGAAATACTGGCATGACAAGAAGGGAACAGCCAGGCAGGAACTTGGACACTTGAGACAGACTCTTTAGGAAAGACACAGGAGCAGAAGGTCTCCATGACTTCATACCACTATGTGGACCGCTTTTTGCTTAGCAAGAATCAACCCAGATGGGTGACAAGACCAGCTGTCACAAACAGCATACAGGAGATCAGCATCTGCCCACTCGGTACAGCAGCCGAGTCTCCACTTTGCTCAGTAATATTTTCAGTGAGCTGGATGCTTCCTTGACTCACTTTTTAATGCCTAAAAAAAACCCAAAACCTTTACAGTTAAGAGAGATCCTCTTCCTCCCAGAAGTCTTCAGGATGAAATGACAGCCAAACGTCTGTGGAGAGCTTGAGTTAGATAAGCTTTGCCTGGAGCAACATTACAGTCAAAAATGCCTCTAATGCTTGCAAGCTGAGACATTTCCTTGCTTTAAAGAATTTGGGGTTATGGAGTAAAGATAAGGACAGAAGACTTCATTCTTGAGGATAAATGAGGAGGAGACTAGAAGTTTGCCAGCTGTCTTATCTTATTAGCTTAGAAAAGAGAGAAGCAGCACATTGGCCTGAGTGAATGCAGGAGTGAGAGACGCTTTTGATTTCAACCTTTAACTGCCTTTGGCCTGGGACAAGTGACCTGGTCTCCCTGTTTAAGAGTCCTATGTCTGTAAGATGGAACTAGAGCAGCTACGTACATCAGAATTCGCGCTGAACCTAAGTTACTTGAAAGAAAAATACTTGTGTTCCGGAATTGTTTTTTAATTTAAATGGGCCTCACTTTGCTAAGCCTGGTCTGAATTTTTAAAAATAGGCTCTTTTCAGTTTAGATTCTGCCCTTAGTTGTTTGCACTAGGTGCCATGTCTGTGAAGACCCTTAAAACACAAAGAAGTGGGTAATGTCACAAACCATTACAGAATTAGTCCTGGCTGTGAAGAGAGACCTTTCCTCCTTCCTCGTAGGGTAAACAGCACCCAGCACTAGCATGAAACAGGACAGCAAGTGTCGAACAGTGGGCTTGCTACAGCCAAGAGTAGCCAGAATTGTGAGTGCAGGAACGAGCTCTCTGGCTCTGTTGTAACAACCCCACATTAAAGGCTACAGCTTTCTCCACAGTCTGCCTGCAGAACTGCTGCAGTGCTGCAGCAGCCCTTCTCATCAGCAGTGCTGCACTTAAATACTTCTCCTGACTGGCTATTAAATGCATTGCTATATTTTAAAATTGACAAGTATTTCTACAATGAGGCAGAAGGAAACTGGTGCCTAAAAAATGTCACTCGCTCATGGAAAAGCATAAATTTCTCTTCCTTAGATAAGGACTGATAAGCAGTGTGCACTGCGGTTTATCCTGGTATACTTGCCTTCACCCTTCTCTGGTTCCATAGCATGGATACAGTAAAACCACAAATTAATGCTGGCTGCACATTAGCAAAGGACATTACAGATGGCTATGGAGCTATGAGAACAGCAAGAGGAAAATTAAAACTCAGTGAGGCAATGTTTTTCTAAAACACTCACTTGACTTTTCCCTGAGTCTCTAGGAAAAGATTTGCCTGGCCACACGTTCAATGCTCGTCAACAAAATGCACATTAATTTCTTTTGCCCCTTTAGAGAGGAGTTAAGAGCCACCTTCACCTCAGATGTCCTTTCCTACTTCAGATGCTGCCAGGTATGAACTGCTTTGCATGCAGTGATGATCCAGTATTTTCCCCACGTTCCAGCCCACCTGCCAAACCTTCTTTAGGAATACACTATTCAAGGCTCAGCATTCACCTGCTGAAACCATGTGCTCCATGTACTGGACCAAATCTAGCCCAGGTGAAATTTCATCATGTGTGTAACTTTACTTATTCTGGCCCATAACCAACCCAACTTGGAAAATTCCCTGCCTTAGCATCTCCCTCCTGCAAAGGCTGGCCACGTCCCAAGTACACAGCCTTGAATGTTATATCCTTGGCCTAAATTAAACTGCTCTCAGATCAGAAATGCAAGGACAGCTGCATAGCTTGCCTTATATTTTGCCAGTGAAAGCTGGATGGTTCAATAATCAAGGAATTAGCCCAGGGCTGTGTAGAACCAGCTTCAACCCAATACTCCTGTTAAGGTGGATTTTTTAATTCTTTCTCCTCCTCAAAAAAACTCTATCCTAAATCTCAAAAATGTGACTGCCAGGAATTCCATCACAGCCAATATATTTTAGTAAGAAGCTTTTATTTTGATGAACCTCCATTTTGTCAAGAGATCCAGACTTTCTTACCAGCAAAAATCAGTAACGAGAAGAAAAACCTTTCCCCAGCATACATCCAACAGTGCACCTTAATGACAAGGGAGAGCGCTTCCTAAACATGGGAAATCCCGGATACTCAGCAATATTCAGAAGCTGATTAATCCATGTCGTTTAATATTTGCAACCAGTTTACTGGACAGGCACTGAACAGTAATAGTACAATTCAGAATGCAACACTTCAAACTGAACAAGCAGGGAGATATAACAACTGTTACTCAAGAACAACAGAAGACATTTAAGACTGGCTGCGAAGAAGTCTCCCCAGACATCACATGTAAAACAACTGAGAGAATGGGGTCACTGCATAAATCTCACATATTAGGAGGAGGAAAGAACAGTCAGGGTGGAAATGCTGCAATACTGCAGGGGAGAGAGAAAGCTGAGATCTTGAGTCAGCCCTAAATGCCGTGGGATTCTGGAAAATCAAACATTTATAAAGTTTTAGTGCATGATTTCACACGTCTCCTGGGCTGCCCTGGAGCTCTCAGCGGTGTCCCTTGGCTGCTCTCCACATCCTGCTCTACAGGGTGGTGGCTCGGACCAGTCACAGCCCTACCTGGAATCAAGGTTTGCATACAAGGGAGAGAAACAAATTCAGTCAAGTTTCCAGAACAAGAATGTAACTACAGGAAAAGGCATTAGGCTTCAACAGTGCAAATCCTAGAAACGTGGCAAAAGGTATTTAAAGAACAGTTTCACAAAGTATAATTCTTTCTATTTCACCATCACAAGTGCATGGGCTGTTCTGTATGATAAGGCTCAAAAAACTATTTGCAGATTTAAAAAAATACAAACATCATTTAACAATTGAAACGTGCCAATTTATCTTTAAGACTAACATCTAGATTTACTAGATTAACATTGTACATGTTTGGAGTAGAGACTAAACTGGTTTCATTCAATCAAAGCCAATGTAAGCTTCTGTGGATTTGACAAGCTGAAGCAGTCTTAAAAACAGAACAAAAAAGTTGGCATTAAGATGCCAGCTCAAGGAAGCAGGCTGACATGAAAGTACACTGGAAACTCTATGCATGAATCTATAAAATAACATATTTAACTGCTTCAATACAGCATTCAAAGGAAAACAGCTTATTTTATTTTGTGGATCTAAAAAGGTACTTCTACAGGTAACAGTTTTCAACTCCCAAGCACTTCCCACTGACAGGACATCTCACCTTTCCTCCTCATCTGGTAAGTACGCTGTATGATTACACAAAGGATAAGCATTTTCATGACCCCCATCTCCCCTCATCTTCCCAAAGACAGTTTATCCCAGCCAGGAAGAGGGGCCGGGGGGAAAACCCTACTCCCCCCAAAAAACACAAATAAGATCTCCAATCCTTGGCCTTGCTTTGTTGACAGGAGGCTGAAAACGGGAATCCAGAAAGGTACCCTATCACTTAAGCAGTTTTAAGTCAAAGTCCACATAAATCAAGATTGAGCAGGAAGGTGACGGTTGTCCCAGAAAGCCCCATTTCAGCCCCAGCAATCACTTACCTGTGGCAAGCCAACACCATCTGCATCACTTGATCTATTCACATTATTGCTTCTAGGGGGGAACAGGCTTTTGGTTTTCTGCTCTCTTGGATCCTGTCCATTTGTCAGCGAGTCTTCCTTTTGACCTGGATGGTCTTCAGGAACAGGTCTGTCTGCGACTAAACGCCTCAGTACTTGATCCTTCAAGTGCTCTGCTTCACTTCGGCTACTTCTAGATTTGCTATCTGATGCTCTGACTGCAGCCTCACTGCTGGGGCTCGCTGCTATCTCCCTTTTCAGGAGTTCCACCCTGTCACCTGCCAAGCCCCATTTCTGGAATGACCTCCGCAGTCTTTTTTTCCCCTGGAGACGGACGCCCCAGTCCAACCACTTGTGAAACCAGATCTTCTCATCACCTTCTGCTTGAAACTTTAAGAAGTGCTCTGTGCTTTGTGATTTCTTTAAAAACACCAAAACTGAGTCAGAAAAGCCAGTCCTGTTTGCCTGACACATGCCAGGCATAGTGCAGTTCACCTGGATGCACATATTTTCCAAGAACCAAAAGGCATCACAGGTGGGGCTCTGGCAGCAAGCAGTCTGACAGGATCGTACAGTATGAAATCCTCCCAAAAGCTGTAAATGGTGATCTTCCCACGATCTCAAACGGCCACCAAACAGGATCTTCCCTGGCTCGCATTTAGATCTGTTCCAGTTTGCATCTGGGAAAGGGGAGGGAAGACAAATAAAGACAATTCTCAATCCTTTAAAGCAATGGACAATGGAGCCTCATCACTGTTGTCAAGATGAATTTAGGGCACATGAGTAATGCGGGAGAGGGTACAGCACAGTAAAATGGGGGCTTCTCGGAATCTATACCTGCCCTCAGTATCCAGTACTTGCACAAGTTTTTAAGCAATAATGTCCTATCAATGGGAACACCACCCTTTTTTGATAGCAATGGAGCTAAACTCATCTACAACAAGAGACACAAACAAGAAACATTCCTGTTTCAGAGAAGACTGCAAAGTACAGACTGAACAGTGAGGCTGAGGTTACACACAAGTTGAGAGGCAGAAATTGAACCCAGTAACCCCGAGTACAGTTTCTTATTCTAACCAGTAAACAGCATTGTCTCTCTGCCCATAGTTTGCCTTGAAGCAGAGCTCTGGAAGCAGCGACACTAGCTTGGTTCATAGTATAAAGGCATGTTTTCCTCTTCCATGCTGATCTTTGAAGTCAAGTCACTTGACTGAAACTGCTCCATTTGAGAAGTCGTTACATCTTCCAGAACAGAGGTTTGCAAGGCCTATGCTCACCACCTGCTCCACTGCAGTGCTTTCTAGAATAGAAATTATCTGTCAAACATGTTTTTTAAGAGTCAAGTTACTTCAGATCTCAGATCAGCTGTAAAACAGCAACTGCTTTGCATATGGATTTTTTTTTTTTACTTAGCATGAAAAATTAGAGTGCTTGAAGGGATCAATGGATTAAAGGCTTCCAAAATTCAGAGCTCTGCAGATTAAGGTCTCCCTAAAAATAGAGTAATGACCTATGGGACTGTTACACTGTGCTGTGTTCATCATCCACAGGATAATAGGTCACTGGAAGATTACTTTACAAACTATGTTGCTGGACTCTAAGCAGTGCAGCTAGACACTATGCTCCAGATCTGGCTCCCTGCCTGTCAAGAATGGAGTTCTTGAACACAACACAAATAGGAAGCTTTTTTCTCCATTAAAATAAAGAAGTTATAATACCTCAATCCCTATTTCTTGACAGCATATAAAGAAAAGTTCAGTAACAGATTACTATGCCAATAACTCCAAATGAATACAGACTACATGTTGCATTATACCCACGTTCACTACAGTGGGAACTAAACAAATTAATAGGTATGGATGCAGAGACTGATCCGCCTGTCTCCCCTGAAAAGAATTCTCACTCCACTTTTCCTGTCACTTCCAAGTTACAAACACATTAAAGATGGAATATGTTGAGGCACAGGAGAAAGGCTACAAAAAAATCGCCATGTCATCATCCACCAAATAAAAGTGATTTGGTGATGGCACTGCATTGCATTTTATGATTCTTGGAAGAAATCATGCAAGGTTCCCACTGCCCGGCACAACTCCGACAGCCCTGCTGAGCCACGGCAGGCTCATGTAGCAGGAAGTTTCCAAGTGCCAACCACAACACAGATAGAAGTACAGAGGGGGAGGTATTTTTCTGATCAAGTCTGGAGCTCGCAAGCAGTGGTCAACCTCAACCTCTTGAAGCATCAATCCCGGAAAACTCTGTGAGACTAGAACAGTACAGATGGATGCAGGTGTCTTCCACTCCGGCTGTTTTAGGCTACCTGAAGCATTTGTCTTCAGGACTTTAAACTCCAGCCACAGACACTTACCTCACACTACTGAGATGGCAAGGAACTCTGACCCTCTGAACCACAACTAATACCACCCTCAGGTGCAGGAGGAAGGGAAAAGTCATAGCACTTTTATAACCTTGTATGACCTGGATAACCTTGTATGACCAAAGAAAGCGAGTGGGGAAGACAGAGGACATATTTCATTGTAACTGTTATCCCAAACACTGCAGTAGGTATAACAGCTTTTCTACTCCTGATCATTAAAGGTATCCATACACAGTGATTTTCTCACCCAGAATGGATTAGCCACTTATTTAAAATAAAGGACAATGGCCATATTCACGTACCTTTTGTATGGAATCTCCTGCTACACCAAGAATTTCAACCCAAAAAGGGAACTCACACCACCACCAGGAAAAGTTTGGTTTTGGGACATCAGAAAGCAGGAAGCAAAAGTGTTATTTATAGCTTATTGTGAAGCTTGCTCAGCAAAGGCAGTTTGAAGACAAGGCTCCAGAAAGCTAGCATCAGCTGCAGCAGAATGCACTCAAGATCTGTGACCAAGTCACAGGGGAGCAGAGCTCCCTGTGGGTGTCCGAACACACAACTGCACAGAAGGAGGGGAAGCTCCTCGCATGAGCAATGTCCAACTGCAACGTGTAAATCAAACTTTGCGTATGTTCAACAGAGAGAAAGAAAAGTTGACAACAGTGCCTTTAAAATCAGCATCATCCTTGTCGCACTTCGTCAACACACAGCCCTTCTTTTGAGAGCAGGCAGACAGGCAGCCTGTCTGCCCAGGGCAACAACCGACCTCATTATGCCCCAAAGTGCTCGGACCGCCAGTCCCCCTGACACCACTGTGCACACAGGCAGGGACAGGCACCTAGCACTAACCTGATGGGCCTGGAATTAGGACAGAGTACGAGGCGAGGGGGGTGTACGCACCAAAGGTGCACGACTATACACACACACCCCCCAGACTTAGAGAAACAAGTAACAAATGGAAGAATTGCTGTGAACTTCAAGAGGATCTTAATAGTTAAGACTCAGTTTAGTCTGGGAAAAAAAAAACAACAAAAAACCTCTTCTGTTAAAGGTAAAGCACTGTCCCTAACATATCCTGTGCAAAAGGGAAATGTGCTGCTTCCCATATCCCTAAAATCTCTCCTCCTCCTTGCCAGTGCTCATCCATCTCTCCTCAGATGTCAGCCCTGGCTCATGCATACCACTCAAATTAAGGCTTGATACAGAATCCAGTGAAATTCAGCAGCAGCTTTAATAGGAAGCCCTTAAAACTAAGCAGACCAAGTGAGGCATATTTAAAAGAAAAGTTTGCCCAGGGAAGATATCCCTTGTGAAAAATCACTACATACATTCTAGATGAATAAATACAGTACTGTTGTAAAACCTGAATCCCCATAAGCATCTCCTAGGTATGCCAGAGCCGTAACTTAGTGCAGATGACACAACACTGCCATGCTGAGAGTATTCTGCTGCTCTTTTAACCCATTGCTAAACCAAGATGCAAAGATTTGAATTATACTTGGGCCAGATCTCATTTCCAGAACTCTGCTAATGCCCACCTAGGACATGTTTATTTGAAATTAGCCAATATGGTTTCTGAATTACTGTACATGGATAGCTTAAAACTCAGTTAACTCTCAGGAATGACAGAAGTGAGCAGGCAACTCACAACACAGCAGCCTGGCATTCTAGGTGTACATCTTCCACAGAACCATACTGATTTTCATCTAAGCAAATCTCATCATCTTTGGTGGGCATCACACATTCACACAACTTTATTTAAGTGCCACGGCAGAAAGTAGAGCTCCTCAGTCTACACAGAGTCTACTACTCTGGAAAGATGAAAGATTTTATGCCAGGAAAATCCACCCCGTCTATTCACAAAACACTTCCTCCCCAGTAGTCTTGCAGGAACATACGACAGGCCAAATGAATCGTGGCCAAATGAATCGTTGTGACCAGAAGCCACACGCTGCTATTTGCAGCCTTGCAAAGGGGGACCTCCACAGAACCTGGTACAGCACCTGCACGAAGCAGACATGGACCTGCTGCGAGTACCGGCAGAGTTACTAAGTCCTGCTTATTGAGAGAGCAGCCTGTTCATTCCCTTCCAGTTCCTTGCACTGGACCATAGGCAGCCACACACACATATAGGAACTCGTAGGGTGGGTCAGACCAGCAGTAAATCCAGTCACTGACAGCATCAATGCCAGCAGCTTCAGAGAAAAGCATGACAAACCCATCAGCAGGAACATCCCTGAGGATGAGTTCCCCCCTAAGCCCCAGCAGCCTACCCAGCCTAGCACAACACAAATCACAAGATGCCTGCACAGTGGGTGTGCTTAGTCACTTCTTAATATTATTTTTGTCATTTTTTTCTTCTCTAGTATAGTGGTTCAAAAAATGCTGCTCTTCTCAGGAACTCGGGAGTTCCTGTCCCGGTGATGCAGCTCACAGCTTTGCTGAACAGCAGGAGAATGAAACCGGTAAGAACAGCTTCTATTAATAAGCTCAAGTTCATGGGCTTGCTCAGGCAGTTAATCCCTCCTGATATCAGATTAATGATTAAAGACTTGACTCTATGGACTTTTTTAATCTGTCACATGTAACCAATTATGTCAACACCGTTCCTCTTGCGTAACTCTGCATGACCACACTAATTTCTAGGCAGCCATAATTTCTCTTCAGTTTAACAAACTCTGCAGCCTAAGTGACACAAACAAGACCAAAAACTCTACAGTGGAAAAAGCGTCCACATAAGGATAACTATGTCACATATAATTACATTTATTTCTGCACATGCATCAGCCTTCAGGGTTTTAACTCTCCCAAGCAGATCAGCCCTCAAACACCGCGGCACTGCCGGGAACACCCCCTAAGAGCAATACAGGATTCACAGCTCTAGCTCTAGACTTCCAAGGTATTACTAAAGACAGGAAACACCACGCAGGAAGTTCAGTCTACAAGGAAACAGGCGATCCACCTGACACATCATCCAAACACACAGTGCTGAGAACCCTTTGCTAGGACCAGGAATACAAATATGTCTTCCCAGCTTCTAAATCAGATTATTAATGTCACACAGCTTGTTAGCTTAATCAAATCTGTCACTCAGTAAGTGTCCAGGAAGGCCTGTTGAAGCAACAGAGACACTGCAGCAGCCTAGAGAACATGTTCACATAACTGAGAAACAAAACAAAACAAGCCCCTTTTCAAATCTTGCTACCATCAAGACATAGCAACCTTCCAGCAAAAAGAAAGCAGCTGGCTACTGTCACACGGGTTGATATATACTGAAGTCACCACTGCGTCAAACCTATAATTCCCTGCAAGTTGAACAAAGAGGAAACAAGCTTTCTTAACTAGGATCTGTTGAATGCTACACGCATATATTGGAAAAATACCACTTCTTGGTGAAGATCTGGCCTCAAAACACTCACAGGAACTTAGCATGTCTCTCTGAAAAGTCAGAATCTGAACTTTTTAAATAAAAAAAAAAAAACAACCAAAACCACACAGTCCATTACGTGAAAACTTCCGCACAAGCCATTAACTCAGTTATTTACTTGAGTGGGAGGTTGGTTACTCAAGTTTGAACAGGAAATAAAAAACCAAACATAACAATTGCCTGTAGGCAAACAGATTATTGACATGCCGCATTTGGGGACAGTCTTAAACACTTCAGGGCTAAAAAACGTTCTTGCCTTCCCAACTTGCTTTAAGTATTCCTTAGCTGAAATTATTTTCCAGAGTAGCACTTCTTCATTTTGCAGAAAAAAGATTCTCAGCTCAGAGAAAGCTCTCTACGAGATACAGGCAAGTCCCTGAAAGCCAGCAGCACGTGTGAAGATGCACAACAGTAGCTGTGGGACAGACAGACACCCTGCTGCTGACAGGTTATCAGAACTAGACAGCGCTATGAGGAACGATCCCCTTATGCTCCACATCTCTCCTACCCAGCTCATTTACTAACTATTAAGGGTAGGGTTTTGTTTGTTTTTTGAACCAGCTGTCTAGCAGCAAATAATTTCACCTTCCTCTCACAATATTTTAAACAAGTGAGAGGGATAAATATCATAAAAAAAAATAAATATAGACACAGTCCCAGAGAGAACAAAAGAATCACCTGCTGAGGAGCACAAGGCACACAGGCAAGCGCACAGGTAGAACAGCCGCAGACTTCTCAGCTCCCTTGCAGGTTTTCCCAGGCAGTGTCGTGACAGAAATTGGGTGCTAATGCTGAACTTGGCTTCCAGCCTCTTCTCCATGGCCTTTGTGGGCAGCAGCGGGGTTCTGGAAACAAAACATCCACTGGCAATTGGTATGTTCTCACACAGATTCAGTTGACATTATGAAGAGCATGGGGCATTTGTGGAGGAAAATGAATGTCTTATCTGCTGTGACTTAGTCCAGCTGCTGCTAAGTAACTATCGATACACGACACTAAAGTAAAATCCATAGTAGCAAAGTTTCCAGCGTTGAACTGCAGTGGGCCACCACGATGGCCTTTTCCATTATCCTTGTGATTTCGTCCTCCACCACTTCCAGTGGCAAAATATCTAATATCGCAGTCTACCAGATTCCAAAGATGCATTTGGGAAATTTCAGTTTCAAATATGCCACAGGCAACGGACACCCAGCCAGTGCCACGAGCGTAACACAGACACTCATAAACCCAGCACATCTGCCTGGCGACGTCATCACTTGCACGTTGGTGCTGGCTGGTACCAGCCAGAAACAGAGACAAGAAGACAGCAATGCTGAGAAACAGGGAGCTAAAGACCTGTTTTGCCTCATATTTTGCTCCGGAAGGCACAGATCATGAAAGCACTGATGCTCCTTATCAGCCTTTCTAATGCCAATGGCACTTTTACAGCCTCATATTACTTAAATCTAAATTAGCTCTAGGTGATGTGACATGAAAACATTAATTATTTCACAAGCAATAAATATTATGTGTTTTTAAAGGGTAACAAAGCACCGTTGGGCACAAGGAGTTAAACCTGCCATTTCTGAAAAATGCAAAGGGAATACCGTTAGATATCTACCAGGGCATCGCTTTATCCTTGTTAAACCTCCAGGGAATTCCACCCAACCGCCCGGCAGCGGGGAGCGGCAGCCGCGGGAGCGCTGACGGGGCTGGAGCCGGGAGGGAAACTCCACGAGGGGAGACGTGAACCCGCGGCCCCTCAGCCAACAACAGGTCCTTCAGGAAACTTCCCGCGCCCCGGCGCTCCGCTCCGCCGGCCCCTGGCTCCCGCGGGGACCGTCCACGGGGACCCGGGGCCGGGCCGTCGGCGCCGACCAGCCGGACTCGCCCCGCTGACGGGAC
>VYXH01007393.1:18512-33908 GCA_013397275.1 Burhinus bistriatus | reverse complement strand
GAAGGCCATCAAATTTGTCAGGCGTGACTCACCCTTGGTGAAGCCAAGGCTGTTGACTGTCACTGATGACCTCCTTATTTTCCATGTGTCTTAGCATATTTTCCAGGAGGATCTGCTCCATGATCATGCTGGGCACAGAGGTGAGACTGACCAGCCTGTAGTTCCCCAGGTCTTACTTTTTTCTCTTTTTGAATATGGGGGTTATGTTTCCCCTTCTCCAGTCAGTGAGAACTTTGGCAGATTGCAATGACTTTTCAAATATAATGGAAAGTGGCTTAGCAATCTCATCCACCTGTTCCCTCGGGACCTGCAGAGGGATTTCCTCAGCTCCCATGGACTTGCGTACCTTCAGGTTCCTTAGATGGTCTTGTACTTGATCTTCACCTACAATGGGTGGTTAAAGTATAACACATTTTGCAAAAAGATGCAAGAAAGAACAAACAAGGCTCAATTTGTGCTCTATTTCGTATTTTGAGAAGAATAACAATCCTGAAGTAATGGTTATGTATAGATCAGCCTATGATAAAGGTGAGAAGGAAGGATGCACTTAAAAAAATTTAAATTACGTAATGGTAACTGTTGGATACATACCCTGACATCGAATGCTAGACAAAAAACTTATTGGAACTGGAAACTAGGATTCCTGAGGAGATGAATAAGGAATCTAAATGATTATTTTGATGCAGATGGTTTGTAAGAATGAACAGAGCTACAAATGCAAAACAGTCAATTTTTGGCTGGCATAAGCACATTTGTCCAAGTCTAGGCTGCCTAAGCATGGAATCAGTCCAGTGATTATCCTTGCATCTGTGAGGGTGCCATTTCTAATCACTTGTCTTGCATGTGCAGGATGTGTTGTTAACAGTAGCATTGCGATTGTGCTTCATTTTCTAGCGGAACATAGTCAAAAAACCATGCACAAAAAGGGAGAGGTGACTGCAGCCTCCAAACCAAACTCCCTGCCATTTCTGCTGAAGTAGCAGTTCTGTTCTTTCATGCCAATAACAGCTCAATTACATTTCACAGAAATTGTAACTGCTCTCAGATTCACTGGGCCAGTTACACAAATAATCCTACTGACTTCCATAAAATGATTTGTTTATCTGAGATAAGCAGAGTTAGGTTCAAAATATTGGAACAATTCCATGTTGTTTTCAATATTCTTCTAGCAATGTGGTCAATTTTTTAAAATGTGTGATTAATTGTAATAAACTACTGACTACATAAACATGTAGATGTGTACAGCTAAATGCACAGAATATCAGAAAGATATTGAAGCCTCAATACTATGTGCAGTCTTTTTGAACAACTTGAATTCTTATGACAAAGTACTGTAACTGAAATTAAAATAAAATTGTACATCAAATGAAAAGACAACTAGTTTTGTGGATTGTTTAGTGAATTAAATATTTACTGCAGGGGGAACAGAAAAAACAACAGACATTATGCATGGGTACCTGCATATGCTATAAGCATGCCTTTGTACCTATATCTGAATCAGAACAAAGATTAAAGATGCTCTGCAAAGGGCAGATAGAGGAAAGACAATGAAGATGGAGGAATGGGGCAAGGCTGATGATGGACTTAGGTGGGAATAAAGCAGAATAAAGGAATACCATATTTTTTGGTTTTGATTTTTTTCCTTCCTGTAAAAATACACTTTCTGATCTTTTAATTTTCATTCTTTGTTGACATCCTTTTCCATTTTGCTGGCACTTTTCTTTCTCACAGACATCAGAAACTGTGTAGTTTGAAATGTTAGTTTCTGTAGTAGCTGTTTGTCTGTTGCTCTGACTTCCTGACCATGGCAAAATACAGCCAGTTGGGCCTATGTGCAAAGTGGGACATGATACCTTTTGTGTGCTTGGCTACCAGCATTTTCCAATGTTTTGCCTGTTTTAGGCCCAAAGTCATGTCTTGTCCAGACTACTACCTGAGCGCAACTGTGCTTACTGCTTTTCTGTTCAGCGGTTGTGACAAGTCTACCAGACTCTATTCACTTGAGGAGATTGCTTAGCATGTAGATGATGAAAGTTCATTTAGATGTCTGTGTGTATACAGCATGTATTTTCTTACTTGGTATAATTAGATAAATGAGCAAGTTTATTGCTAAACTCTCACTTCTATATTCACAAGAAAGCTTAACACATATAGTGAAGGTAATTTACGTCAGCTAACGACGTACCCTATTGTTACCAAAAACCAGGCATAAAATTACTGTTAGTTTCAAATAAAAGTGCTAAATTTTTCAAGAGGATTTCCTATGCTGGTTTTTTTTCCCCCTAATGAAATATGCCATGAATATAAACCACATTATTTTAGTCTTAGCCTTTTTCAACAATCTCATAAATGACTGAGCAAGGGGCTTTTACCTCTTCCAGGGTACGTTATGCATAAAAGTAATGTTTATGGACTTATAATGGTGGTCCTAGGGAACTGTAGTATCTCTTTTTATTTTGTGTACATACTGTATCAGCATTTCTCAGGCTGAGGGAAAATGATATATCTTTTTTAAAAAGAGTAATCAGTCAAGTATTTAAAAACTAGTGTAATGGACATGCAAGAAGGAATGGAAATACCAAACCTGAACATTAAGCCTTTCTGTGCGGATTTCTAGACTTCTGAGTCTGTGCTCACTGCTTTTCTGTGCTTTTGCAGCATTAACATGTTAGCAGAAAAGTAATGGCAGTATAGCTGTCGGTATCTGTAGTACGCATACTGGCAAATAGTGGTTTATTTTATATGTTACAATAATTGTATTATTTGGCTCACACCTTCACTCAACAACAAGTAAAATTAATAAGGGACCAATATTTTTTGGAAATTAGGAAATTTTTGATCCCTGGAGTAGCACACTTTTTCTGTCTTCTAAGAGCTGATTATCTAGTTTAAGCATGCATCTTATGAAATTCGAGTTATGTCCTTCCCATTATTTAAAATCACCTTGAGACCAATTGCAACTAAACTGTTGACCATTTTAAAAATTCTGTTTAAATTCAGAAGCCAGCATATAGCTTCTCCTAAAAATTATCAGTTGAGCAGAAAGGTGAAAGAGACATTTCAATATCAAACAAAAAGGTAATTTCCAAGCCAAAACTATTGAACTGTGGCATGCAAAGGGAAATGGATAGTGTGACAGGTATGCCTGGGCAACTTTCCGTCATTAACATCATGTGATGAACTTAAAAGCTCATTTGAATGGAGTTTTGTTTTTCTTATTTTTCAGTGGGTTCCAACCAGGAAAAGGTAAGGGGCAGGAAGAGAACAGAAGGAGCCAATGCAAAGTGAACAGAATCACAGAAAGGACTTTATGATCCCTGTGGAATTTGGAGCAGGCTATTGAAAAGCAGACTGTAGAGAAGCTATGTGTCTATTTTTTTGCTGAGATCTGTGTGAGCCAGCTAGCCTTTCCTGAGGAATTTGCTTATACCTAGTATCTGTATTCTTTTCACTGAATTTATTAATCAATGAAACTGAGTAACTGCTCTTCGTGGTCAAGCTTATAGAGTTATTGATGGCAGATTTATTTGCTGAGCTTGTTTCTCAAATACATTTTTAATGGCTTTCTTACTTTCATGTGTTTATTGACTTGCTTTACATTTAAGTTACATTTCTTTTTAATTCACAAAGGATATAAAATGGCATTTATCCACATTATGAAAACATCTTGGTACATATATTTCTACAACTTAATTGCTTGTGAAAAAAAAAAATCCAGGCCAATCTATACCTTCCTCACATTTCTTTGCTTGCATGTTCTGTTTACACCTTTTCTTGTTTACAAGGTCCTGAATTGTTTGTACAAATAACTGCTACAGGAAATGTAAAAAAAAAGAAGGTTGCCTTTCAATACTCTTGTTGCTAATTGCACAGCATCTTATTAGCACAATCATATTTCAAACTTTAAAATGTTGTGGAGGTTTAGATGCTTTTACCCTCACAAATGCATTAACATTAGCTTTTAATACTGTGTCTATTTCCTGCATTCTTTTTGTTCTTCATTGTATTCTGAGTAGATGACATAAAGTCTAAGTATTAACAGAAACATTATTTGTTTTGTTATTTGACTTTGACTTCAGTTATAAAGCAGGGTAGAAAAGTAATGCTTTTGAGTGCGCTGATGTCGCTTGAAGGTTTAACTTTGCAGCACAGAGGCAAAGACAGCAGCTGACCATTGAAATGACCTTGTCGTGTGATACAGGATAATTCACTAACTGATTCTGATGATGGAGAAGGTGGCAAAACCTCTCTTCTGTCTATAAAACCAGATGCCTGAGCTTCTGCCTGGCACTTGTTCTAGCCCCTAATTATTTTTTTTCAATTGCACCAGGGTGACCGTGGAAATAATCTAGTTTTATTCCAAAAACAAAATAAGAAAACAACGAAATGAGGACACACAATCACTTATACAGTGTTCAGAGAGCACCCTAGTTTGGATTTTAGAATGTCCTACCTCAATTTTCCCTTGGATTAATTTTCTATATCCTAAGCTGTAACATAAAACGCAAGACAGGAATTTATAGGTTAAATTTTAATCCACTGAGGAATTCATCCCAGTTAAGGGCAAAATATTGAGCCAAATCCTGACCTCTTGCAAGCGTGGCTGTTCTTTGCACTGGGCCCTGCTCCCAGAGATAGGAATTTAGAGATGTGTCATGCCAGGCGTAAGGAGGCTTCTGTCAGCTGAGAAATATGAGGTGCAGTCTTAGTGATGGTTTTCTTCCAAGCATATTCTGCAATGCTCTGTTGAGTTAAAAATGCAGTTGGTGTTGTCCTGAATCAGCTTCTCCTCTCACCCCTCATTGACACTTTTAATCAGATTTAACATCTTGTATCCAGTTTCTGTTTACTGGCTCATGTATTATTTCTTCTACAATATTCTAGGATTTGCTCCCTTTTTTGTAACCCAGTCACATTATCTTGTAAAATCTTCATTTTCTTCTGCCTAAAAGCTTGGTCCCTGACGCTTTCAGATTTGACCCCGCTTTTGCCAATCCTCTTCTTTCATTTGCAGAGGTATTTATAATAGTTTTGAAAAAAATTAATTACTTCAAGTATAAAAGCCAGTGCTAGCTGTGTTCCCATGGTAACTGACTCTTCTTTCTTTGAAATTAATGAGATTCTTGGTCATTTGGCCCTGCAGGAACATTGATTCCACTCAGAAGTTTTGTTATGATATGTCTTTATCTGTCTTCAAATTCCAGTGGCCTGGTTCTCATCTTATATGCATGCTCAGTAACTTAACATAGTCTGACTTCAGTTGACTTACCTCTGGTTTACACTAGTGAGAGTGGAGGAAATAAAAATGTTCAACTATGCACACTTTGGTATTATTTTAGTAGTGGTTGTTGATGCAGGATTTGGTGATGTTGCCACGTCACGCATAAAGGTCTTGCATCCAAAAAAGAGACAGATGTCTCATTCAGTTTAAATTTCATCTTGTAGCTCTTGAACAGATTACTTCCTCTAAAGACTTGGGATATTTTCCTTACTGTTATTTTTTTGCAGATGTTTTGCATCAGGAGTTGGAGAGACTGAGAGTAGGAAAAGAAAAATTTGTAAGAAATACATTGCTTGGATTTTTATCTCAAATCTAATTAAGCAGAAGAGTGGTACTTTTTCAAAGTGTGTCCTTAACATGTGAGAGATTCTGAGAAAAAAATAAAGATCAGAATCCCTTTGAACTTTGAGAATATTTTGATCAGGGTTTGAACTTCACAACAGGCAACTGCTGGATTTCTGTAATGGGAAAAAACAGCCTTGCACACTCAAAGGTTCTCAAACTTTTGTAAATTCAACCCTTCATTTTTATACAAACTCACACTTCATAATTTGAATCCATTACTACTTAACATAATTCTAATACCTAGAAAAGGAGTCTGAATTAATCCTTGTAGACTGGAGAGGGATGATCAGTTGAAGCAGTTTTTCCCTTTGGCAGAGAGAAAACGCAGTGCATTCCTCACCCAAATGTCAGGATTCTTTTCTGTCCTGTGCAAACAAGATTCACTTCATGACTAATTTTGCTTTTTGAGAAAGATATCTGAGGGATTATAATGGTCACATTCAAGTTTTGTAGAGAGTTTATTTCTTCAAAAATGCGAACATTTTGCAAACTCCAGTGTTTAACTTATTGTGGTTGATTACGTTTTGTTCACAAGGAAGTCTGAAGCTCCCTCTGACCCTGATATGTAATGAGTATATTGCTATCCTTTTCCTCATTCCCTCCTTTCATTGTTTCACATATTTAACAAAGGCAGCAAGAATCCTTTTTTTAATAGCCTTTAACAGCACAACATGTTATTTTTATGTTTGCCAAATTTATAAGAATACAGACTGCAAATACATCCTGAGTTTTTAGACAGTTTAAAGTACTTCTATCACCTAATCTTACCAATACTACATTTCAAAATTGCAGGTTTTGATAAAATGCTGACATGTCCTAAGAGATTTTTTTTCTCTCTCACACTGACCTTAGAAACATTGATAAACAAATCTGTTGTGTTTCTTCTCAAAATGCTGGAGTGTTGAGGAGTGTTACCCCCTTTTTCTTATTAGGGAAGAGGAAGCAAATGATAGGCATGGTCTGTTCGATAATCATACAGTCTTTTAAAAATCACCATTGTGCTGCATGCATCACTGAAGCATTCTCCTATAGAAACACAGAACATTTGGCCAGGCTAAGGTTCACTGCTTTAAAAAAATTGTCAATATAATACTAGTATTTTTCATAGCCTCATGATGAGTTACAGAAGACTTACCAGGAAAGGCTATTTTAATTAGAATGAAAACCCTTGGCAAGGAAATAGCTAAAGGAGGTATTCATCCTTCACCATCATGCACCCATCTGTCATGAGGCAAAAAACAAGTTCTATGTTTTTATACTCTGCAATGAAGTTTGCTGCTGGTGTTGAGTCTGCAGCCAATTATCCATGATAACGTGAGTACCATTTGTTGGGTGGTGAATGTACACTTCCAGTTTGTTCTCAGCAGACTTAAGAAACTATAATTGAAGGAGAAAATCTGTTGCCACCGAACTTTATGATCCTGCTGCACATACTGTGAACAAACCTTCTTACTGTCGCAGCACATCAGGATGTATTCTCCATGTTTCGATTTTTTTCCTCCCCTTCTCTTTTTTTTTTCTTCTTCTGTATTTTCTTACAGAATTGCCAGCATTTCCTATCTTGTGATATTCTCTAGTCGGTTTCTTTGTGCCTTTACCAGCCCTCAGTGAAAACAGTTTTCAAATCTCATTGAACATCAAATCCTTTAAAAAAAAATCTCTTTAGCATAACAAATTGGATTAGCCGTACACCAGTGCGGTATGTTGTAAAGGTAACAGGAAAAATCCTCCAGTCTGGGGTCCTATGAGACTCTTGCATGGCTGTAGCCATTCATTAGGAGGGATAGCTGAGGGAACTTATTTTCAGCTACGTGTCATCAGATTTATTAACCTTTTCACACCACACACATTGCTAATTTTATTCCGGTATGAAAATTCCCACTTTTTATTATTATACCTTGTAAAATACGAAGTACAGTGCAAGAAGCTTGTAGTGTCTTAAAAGGTACCTGGCCTCAGCCCACTTGCTTGCCCTAAGTCTGGAGAGACTGTATTGACCTTTCCATCTTAGTCTGAGTGATTCCATAGCTCAGACCCATATGAAACTGATATAGGACAAATTGTTTTATAAGGATAAAGACACAATCATCTTTGGCAGGTTCTGCATCTGAAGGAAAAGCTCAATATTTTCTCATGAGGATGTGAAATAAATTCAATTTCATAGCAGTCTTCCCATTTATGCCATGGGCCTTTATCAAAAGTGTTAAGGGAAAACATAATATCCTCTTTGACTATGTATGTATCCATGCTACCTGGATTTCCAGAAATAGCCTGTGGTCCTATCTAAGCACTTCATCTGTTTACAAAGTGCAACAACTATTAAAAACACCGATCTGAATACATCTGTTTCTCAGATTGGATTGCTCAACCCTCCAGCACTCTCTTCCCTTTTCCTACACTAATTCATTCCATGTCCACGTTCATACTCATATTAGTCAAAGATTCATCTTCTGCACTGGGGTTGTAACTGAGACCCTCTCAGTCAGTGACGGCTCCATTCCAGTTTTAAGCAGAAATCCATTCTGAAGTGCATAATACTAGACTTTTATGAGCTTCAACAGTTATTTGTGAGCTTCTGGATGAAATTCAAGGTACTGGCTTAACATTTATGTTGTGCATGACATATAGAATGTACCTTCTTAAAAATACCTATCCAAATTTCTGCATGTAGAAGTGTTTAAACTGGAGAAAAGGAAAAGCTTATGAAGAATTCTTCACCAGTGTCCATCAGTTATGAAATGTCGTCCTTTTTGCTTATCATTTAGGCTACTGATCTGTTAATGTCCTAAGTACTTTGCAAAGTAGTTTTTTGTATTTTCTGTATTTTTTCACTATACACAGATATAAACTTTTGGCTGAATTTCAAATGAATACTTTAAGAATTAGATCTTGGTCTCTTCTGTAGAACAATGAAGAATAATTACTGTTAGGAATTTTGTGACAGTGCTGAAAAGCCCCCTTTCAACACTTCTCTCTTGTTCTGCTGTATTAATTAGGTATACCATCTGGCGATGATCTTCAGCTTCTATCACCATAACACTGAATTTTGAATTTTCATGCATTGGTATATACATTCACACCCTGTCTGGTACTCCAGTGATGTTTGCTTTGATCCCTGTTGTGTGTCACTGAGAGCTCTTTGGAGATCCTCCCTTAATTTCCTTCTTCCTTATTCATGACATGTTAACGGAACAAAAAAAGTGTGTATTTTAGTTTTATATAAATCCTGCCAATATGGAAAGGAATTTCACAGTATTCTTTGTTAATTCAATTAGCTAACATGTTCTTTTCAGGCCAGAATTGTTAATTTATTGTGGTTAGTGGCAATGATTTTTGGGGACGGAATAAAAGATCCTGATTTTAAACTTTGTTGCAGTGTGCGTGGCATGATGTGGATGTTTGAAAGTCCTTCCTCCAGTATGAAACACAGAAAACTCTGTTTTGAACAGAGAGGCCATTAGGCCTCATAGTCACAAGCACATATGACACAAAGAAGACTTGATGCCTGTGACGTGCTCAATGTTCTGCACATAAATCTAGAATGTTACTATACCTGTTGAGGTGCAGAATCACAGGAAGAAGTTTGCTTGTATACTTTTGTTTTATGGGAAAAAAAAAAAAAGTTGGGGGGGGGATAAAGAACGAAAAGGGCAAAGAATATCTTTATCCAGAAGGTCTATAAAATCTAATAAATGTGCCTTGGAGATGTTTGTCTGAGGTCCTAAACCACTCAAATGATGTTCAATAATCATTAAACTGCCCATATCTAGGAAACAAAATAATATTCTCCTTGCCCTTCATCTCTTTTATTGCTCCTATAGCTCTTTTATAAATGGATTTTCAGCTTATAAATAGTATAAAATCTTACTAAACTCCTAACACTACTGTTTCAGATTTTTTCATAGCATATTTTTTTCAGATGGTCTCTGAGCTCTTTTAGAAGAGAAATAAGAAACCTCTCATGCAGAGGGCATACTAAAGCAAAGATCAGTATGTCTAATCAGATATCAGTTTTACCAAAATGCCTTGTTTATGGACTAAGAGGAAGCCAACAGCAGGTTGGTATTGGACTTATCAGGTGTAATTACCTGAATCAAAGTAGTGTCAGTACACTGCACAATTATTTTTGCTCTATGTTTCTGGAAGTTTCCTGATATATCTAACCCGACCAATTCCATCATGTGTTTTACTGAATTCTCACTTAATTCTTGTTCATTTACAGCACCAATTTTTTAAATGTAGCTCATATTTTGCTGTTCAGCTGTTGGGTACAGCTTGCTCTTTAGCTTGTTGCAGAAGCCTTCCAGAAGACTGTAATTCTTCTGTGTTTACTAGGTTCCTGTATTGTTCCTTGGCCATTGTAAACCTAATTGGAATTTTCAGCAAATACTCACATGATATTATTCATTAATCAACCTAGAAATCACATATTTACAGGAACATCATGTCCTGGTGGAAAGGATGACAGTACAAATCACTGTACCTTCTTTGTCTTCCATTTTAAATAATGAATTTGATGTCATCAATGCTCGTTCTTTTTTAGAAGTATCATAAGCATCTTAAAGAAATGCTCTCACTTAATCTCCAAAAGGAATCAGCATCTATATCATAGTTGTAATTTAAAAATAATGAAATGTGATTCTAATGACACCTCGCAATTACATTTTTTCTTCTAACATGTCTTAATTTTTATTTAAACCTCTTACTTAAATAGGATATAGGGCATGTTTTCTTCAGCTACCTTGTTGAAGGCAAATGAAGATGAACACATTATAACATTAGCTGACCAGCAAAGTTTGCTTCACTGGGTTTTGCTTCACTTAAAGCAAGTGATGAGAAAAATCCTACAAGTCATTTATATTTTATATAAGGAAGTTTCATCTGAAAACATGATAGAAACATAACAAAGATTAGCATCTTCCTTGAAGCTAAGGATCTCAAGTAAAGTATTTCTTTTTAAGTGTTTATATTTTGGGTCAAATATAGACACTTATTTATAAAAAGGATGTGTCCTGGGTCTGGCCTATTATCCATATCCCTGGAGTGTTAATTTGTCACTTTCCTAGTTTTGTTCCTGTAGAATGGAAATGGGTTTAGAATGGAAGTCTGAAGAAGTGCTTCTTCTCATTCTGTCATTATTTCCTGACGTGGTTGATACACGGGAGGGTCTTTACCTTTTTTGAAGTCAGTTACAAAGATAAAATGGAATAAGTTATGAATCTTAGGAACCCTGAAGAAGTAAAACCAATCATTTGCTGCACAGATGGATTGTGTTGCTTGACTTCATCTCTAACGAAATAATGTGGCAGTGAAGTACTTCTAAGGCAGTGCTCAGGACTTAGGTGAAATTTGTAACAGATTCCCAGAGAGGATCATGCATCCCAAATAATCTAGGTCAAGATCAGGTCCACTGTGGAAAGTTAAATTCTGTGGGTTTTTGCTGGCTGGTTTAGACTATAGATTTATTTTAATAAACTGAAGATGTCCAAGTCCAAGTTGGTTTTGTAACTGACAAGCAATACAAGACAGTATTTTCCTTTTCTTTTCTCTCCTGGAATGCACCAATTATATTGTGATACTAAGGCAAAATATCTGTCATAGAAACTAAAACTGCAAAATATCAGCATAATTACTAACTTGAGAAATCATTTATATGGATGCTGTCAAAGGAGAAGTGTTAGATCTGTCTTTGGTTGTTGAGATCTGAAGTATACAGTGAAAGCTATCAGTAGACTATCAAGCCAAATTCACCAGACTGTATGGATGGTCCATCATAAGGGTAAGGTCATAAGAAAATGAACTGTTTCAGAGATCTTGAATAACAGACTACAGAATGTTATTCTAGGATTTTAACAATTAAATTGTTTTTGCAGTTTTTGACAATAAAAGTGGTATTGCATTGCATGTGTTATATTGTGTGCAAGATGGAAATCAGTTTGGATTTCATAGAAAATTGAAATAATCAAATAATTTCTGTCCACTGGATTTAATACATTTTTCCTTCCACACAACTTCTACAAGTGAACAGAATTGGTTTTCCATGCATATAAAAGCATAAAAGAATTACTATAGATGAGTATAACAACTTGGTTCTTTTTAAGTATAGGTGTGAATACGCAGATGACAAATGATTGACAATGTTTTGAGAAATACAGAGTGAGAAAGCTAATTAGGACAGGTCTAACTAAATGTAAACTAAGTGCCAGCAGCTCTCTTAAATCATATTGTGTGAACTGCTTTTTACAGACTTGATTGCCAGAAGAATCTGGTTGTTCATATCACTAGTTAAGATGGCAAACTGCTGCATTCTAGACTAATTTGAGCTACTGGAAAACAGTCATATAGAAGCAAATGTAACTATACAGGATCCTTACACTTAGAGTATGTTTGAAGAAATTTGCAAAGGAATTGATTTGCTTGCCTCTGTACAGACTCAGTTGGCAAGCACCACAGCAGAAGTCCCCCTGCAGCACTGAGTAGTACAAGACAGCTCATTAGAAAAATATAGTAGTCCTTTGCTTGTTAGGATAACTATTAAAATACTTTTTTCAAATCCAGGGCATATCATCACATGGCACTTCTGAACATACCTGGCTCTACTTTTGTACTGATGGTGTTGGTTGTAAGGACAAATCCTGAATGTCTGTAGGGACAAATTATATTTGCAGTATGCTGAAAAGGGGCACTTGACTAGTTTTAGTTTCCTCTCATTCAGCATTTTCTTATACATTTGAAAGATTGTGAAGGATCTGAAATAGAGACAATTTTCTAGCCCATGAGCAAACCTAAGTATATTACATTCTGTCTTTCTAGCATTTTGTAGGGAGTACGTGGGCTCAGAATGAAAGTTTGCTGAATATGTGTACTTTTTGAACTTGGAAGTCCAAAGGTATCATAATACTAAGATGAGTGGACTGGTCACTCAGAAAATAATGGGCCAGTGCAATAGACTTGCAAAGACATACAATAAAGCAAATGTTAACATCTGCCAGAATGGGAAAACCACATGGAAAATACTGTTACAAAATTTTCTGTGCTATTAAGAGATAAAAGCTCTGTTCCCCAGTCCATCACAGAAAAAAGAGGCGTTCGGTGAACAAAAGTCTATTTCCAGTGCTTTCACGCAAGACAGAAAATAAGAAGAAATAATGTTCACTTTTGTAATTGCAAGAAATGAATCACACTGTCTGTTTATTCCCCATGGATTTCTTTCTGTTGCTTTAAAGAAGATGAACTATAAAGGACTAAAACAATTTAGAAATCTGGTGGAATGTACAGGAGAATTTTTTCTGGTTCATGGGCTTGATTGAGACATTTGGGTACAACCCAGAACAGAAAACAATGAGAGCAAAAATTTTAGAGAGCATTGTGACATGGCAATTGTTTTAGGAATGTACATGGAGCTGGTTGACACTAGTACTGTCTGTTGCAATGGAGGAAAGAAAACCATGATCCCGTCTCCTGCCAAGACTTGTTGACATCTGGTGCATCACTGCAAAAATTTTAGAGTAGTTTCTTTGTTCTTTGTGGATTTCTTTGGGCAAGCAAGGATCTCAACAACATCCTTTTCCCACCTCATGAACCTGGCTGGGTATTACAGGAGAAAGAGGCAGAGATTCTCTTGCTGTCAGCAGATAGCAGCAACAGCTTCATTTGTCCCATGCATTTGCCACTGTGCAGTGCTCCAAGCCACATGTGGTCTCCGACGGAAGGAGTAGAAGGTCACAGATGAAGAAGTGGAAGTAAAAAACTCAGCTGTGCAATGGGTGAGAAGGTTTAACAGAAGGAAAGAAGTATTTAAGACTAGGTTATTGCTGGCAGAATTTAAAGACTGATATCTTAGTTCTGCTGTAGTACAGTACAAAATTAAATTTTCTTGGAAAGGCTGAAAAATGCAGATGTTGGTTAGCTATACTATTCACAAGTGCATATCAGATTCATCAGACTGTCTCATCTGAATGCTCACCCTCTTTACCCAAATTCTGACCTGTTAGAAAATTTTATTTAGAAAATTTTTAAATTAAAAAATGGGGTAAAATATGGATTATCTGACAGAAAGGCTGGAAAAGAATTAAAGACTGATATATACTTGCATATTTTAAAAATACAGTGGGTTTTTACTTGAGTAAGTTGGAAGTAAAATTAAAAATTTTCTATCTTTGAGAAATTTACTTCACTTTTATTTTAAAAATGAAGTACCCTCTTAGCCTCTTAGATGAAATGAAACATTTTGATTTGGCCTGAACATGTTTAATTCAGTTTTGAAACAATGATTTCATCTGCCACCAAAACATACATAATTTACATTTGCATATCAATATATATTTTAATTTAAAAAAAAGCAGCGTATGGTTTTTTTGAATGCACCTTTGACAAACAGTAGGTAATCTCACACTTTCCCTGTAATAAACCCATTCTGTTCCTCTCAATTGAAATAAATACGAGATGCATTTTTACTGGAGAAACGTAAGAGCAGTGTAGATGGTCAAGACTGGACATCACTACGTGTATTGATTAATTACTGTGTGCTCATACATTGGCATTGTGTAAGCAGAAACCTTTAAGTGCATGAGATAGTACTTGAACTAAGATTTATGTTATTACTTGCTAAGCATACTGGTAAGTAAACATAATTTAATACATAGTACTTTAACGATTGATTTCTTTACATCTCTTGAAATGGTATTTTTGTTTCTAAGAATGCTAATCCTCTCCAAGGTGACTGCTTTAAACAAGGCATTTCCCTTGTTCAGAGTACTGCATTTCACAATGTTGCTGTTGCACTTCTGCAATGACACATGACATCTGATCTAATGCTCACGTCTCATTGGGCTTGCCTTTGCCAGCAGAAACATTAGGGAATAATTAGGGAATAACTTCAGACTTCGTGTGCAAACATTTTTAAAAGATCTCATGTAAGTTTAGTTAAAGTTCTCATTGTATGGGAATTGATATATAGAATTTAATATATTTTGTATCTTTTTAATTTTTTATAGATTTTATCTATTTTGTATAGAATTGCCTGTCTAAGACTATTCAGTGACATTAATTTCCCCATGTATAGTTTATGAAGGTTTTTTTTTACATATTCCATCTACACTTCTATATGTTAAAGACAGTGTCATGTGTAAAATTTTTTGTGTGTGAGAGTGTGAAACTAACTCTTTCTTGTTCCTTTAACAGAATAAATCCAGTGAGCTTAAAACACTCTGGGGGCTGTATTTAAGTCTGAAATGCTAAAGACAACAGAGGCTTTTACCTATTTGGAAATTTTATTCAGCTTTTGAAAATACAGTTTTGAGCTGCTGTAAAGGTTCCTTAAACCATTTGTTCTAGAACCTGGGCATTTGTCATTGTCCTAAGGTACGTAAAGCAGTCTTGCAAAGGCTTATTAATCAGCATTTCTCTATAACCTAGTGCTGAATGCTGACCCTGAGCTGTCAGTAGGAGTTAGGACATATTATAGTGCGAGCTATCCTTCTTTTAAAGCCACTTATTCTTGTTTCTGCCTGGATGAAGACGCATTGAAATGGGGTAAAATATGGATTATCTGACAGAAAGGCTGGAAAAGAATTAAAGACTGATATATACTTGCATATTTTAAAAATACAGTGGGTTTTTACTTGAGTAAGTTGGAAGTAAAGACTCTAAGAACAGGGCCCCACAAACACTACAAAGCACCCAAGTGTGTGCAAGCAGTATCCAAAGCAGGACACTGCAACGGTTAGGAAGAAGAAGGAAAAAAAAAAAAAAAAAAAAAAAGAAAAAGA
>VYXH01007392.1:79648-127486 GCA_013397275.1 Burhinus bistriatus | reverse complement strand
AAATTCCATGATTCCGTGATCATCCTTTTTCATACCACAGTATTTAAGATGGTATATATGCACAGGTACACACTATGTATGGGATGTCTTCAATACTGGGAAGTACATTGACACATACTAAGTAATCCTGTCATAGCATGATATTATATTCAGTAGACCTTTTCATTTTAAACAGCAGAGGCTCTGTAAACCAGATGAATCTAGACATTCAGATACAGGCTTTTAATAAGCCTGTGGGTTAAGGCATACAAATGTCTTGAGGCATGCAAATTTCCTGATCGAATTATTATTTTATGTCGATATATCCAGCACTTAGAGGTATTATTTCAAGTCTAACCTGACTGAAGTATAGAAACACATTTTTTCAGCTGTGAAGCAATGTTCCCTAGACGGAATTCCAAGGGAGTTGTGCTCCATTTCATCAAAGCCAAAGCAAGGGAAAATTATCAAACAGCAAATAGTTTAGGAGACAATGCGCCATTTTTCCTCCCATTTTCCAAACTCATAAGTTCCGTTTTATTTGTAATTTCAGGTTAGTTTGGCTAATAGTTCGGTCTAGATTTTTTTTTGCCTGAGACTAATATTATGACGGTCATGACAATTCTCCTTTTCAGAAGGCTTACATGAGATGTGTGAATTCACTCACATGATGACAAGAAATTAGGTCCTATATCTCACAGTTCACTGAAGAGTGTCCCCAGAACTGGGCTATTGGCTACTCTGAAAAACATGATCTAATCTATGATATATAAAGTACTTAAGTTTTAATTGATTCCGAAAATCTGAAAGCTACTTCTCTCTACCCTACTAGTAAGACACATATGAAGAAACTGGTATGCCTGAATTCTATTATCAGTTCCATTGAATATTTAGTTATTAAAACCAGCATAGTATTAGTAAGATCCATCTACTGAAATGCCCATAGCTAGTAGTGAAGGAATTTTTTGTGGAAGATTCAAATCAGTCTCCTCAGGGTAAATTTTTTATATGTAAGGTGATTGTTGTTATCACTGAGATACTGATAGCAACATGAATTTCACCCCTCATCTCCCGCCTTTCATTTCATTCAATTTGAAATAAACATTTTGTGGTTTATGATTTAATGACAAAATAGAAATAAATACATTTGAGATCAGTCCAAACCACCTGAAAATTTTTTTGCAGTTTGTCAATAAAATGGCAATTATTTATATGGCCCTAGCCTTATCCCTTATAAACTATCAGAATCGGCATTTGATTGGCAAAGGAAGCATTTCACAAACATTTGTGGGCTGAAAGTCAACGTGCCATTTATTTAATGATGTAAATTAAAAAAAAATCATAGATAAACTCTTTGAGCAATGCTATAGTTGTAGGATTTTGGCAGTGGAAGAGGGAAACATGGTTGTTTTTCATTAATAAGGCAGGGAGAAGATATGTGCACGAGCAATTAAAGACTTCCAGGAAGTCTAATAAAAATAATTTCAAATTCTTCATTAAGATTGCATTGAATATCAAAGATTATGATTCCTGCAGTACTCAGCTGAAAGGATTTTTGTTGAGCAATAAATCAGATTTTAAATGAAAGCAGGAATTACTAAGGAAATAAAAACATTAAATAGATTTAAGAAAAAATAAAAAACCTTCCACTGCAACTTAAAATGAGTTTAAGATCAAGTTAGCAGAAATTAATTCAATTTAATTTGCTTCAGAGAGCAAATTTTCTGGAAGGAATGAAAGAAACATCTTTTGTTTGATCAAAGTCTTAAAATAGAGGGGCTGCCCAAGCAGCCATGATTTAAGATGGAAGCCCACACCTGGCAGAGAAACATGTGTTTCCAAAGAATTGAAGGATTAAGAATGAATGGGAAAGGCATTCCTAACTCCACTGGGAACTCCTTGTAAGCGCAGTTCCAATGACCCTGTTTCAGGGGAGCTTTTCGTGAATTAAGGAGAAGAAAAAAAAAGAGGGGGAGAGAAAGGAGGCTCGAGTACTTTTTCCTTTCAGCTCACAGGGTCATGAAAGCCACTTTGACCTCAGAACTTCCCTTTTGGTGTATCATCTGTTCTGAACTGCTCTTCTTTCATGCAGTTCAAGGCACTCCTTTGATTTGGCAAGAATTCATCACTTAATAGGGATTTTTTGCTTAGATTACTAGGTACAGGGCTAGGGGAAAAGAGTGGTCATTGAAATGATGTTGTGGTTCCTTGGCTTCTCCTTTGTTTACTTGCTTGTTTTTCTTCTCTTTGTTGGTTGCTTCATGACCATGTTGCACAACAAATTACAAATATACCATCAAATTAGAGGATGGCTTTTGGTAATCTAATGCATTTAGTCTCTTCTCTATGTTTCTTGATGACATGAGGCAGCTTATATTAAAATGTCAGACTAAAATAAAGAACCTGGGAAAACAGAAATAATTAGAGACCATGCTCTTCTTTCAGATCCCTATAGCACACTGTATTCATTTATAAATGGAACGATTTTAACTCCTGAATAGCAATGTGCCCTCCAAAATCGTTTGTAAGCAAGGAGAAGGGCCATGCAATATGGTAAAAAATCTTATCCTTTCATTGTTTAGATCAAGTTGCATCATTGATATCTACATAGTTTGTGTTTTGTGCTGTACTCGGGGCATTACAGCTAAAAATCTGTTGCAAACAGTAGCAGCAAATTTCAAAAATGTTACAAAGTTCAAAGTAAGGATGGGAGGAAGATTTTTATTTCAAAATAAAATAAATTTCAACCATTCACCTGTATGGAGGCATATCCACATATTTATAAGCAGCTTAATGTGTATTTCCACCTAGTCTGGACAGAATTACTTGAGGTAAGGCAGAGGAAAAGAGACACAACCTTTGGAGGCTGCTTCTCATCTCTTGGATTGTACTTAGGTGAAAGACTGCTGTTTTTTCAGTGTGCCATGGGAGGAACGAGAGGAGCCCAGAGGGCTGGCCAACAGTGCTGGAGCGTGCGGAAAGCCTGCAGGACTTTGTCCTGCAGCCTCCGAGGAAGGCATGGGATGTTATCAAATGAACCCTCTTGCCGTGTGTGCCTGGAGACGTGTACTACGGCCACAGAAACCTGATGGGACCACGGGCCAAGACCTCAGTGACTGGCATGAAACACTGATGCTGCGTACAGGACAACAGGTGGGAGATGGAGTGGGCAGTGGCATTGTGGTAACCCCAGATGCATGTGCTATGTCCGTAGTGCTGCCGGGGTGAGTGCTGTGGGCAAGGACATCCCATTGTGACATCCCCAAGGAATGGACTGTGACGTCCTGAGCGTTAGGTTCTGACATCACCGAGGGATGGACTGTGACCACGCATCCCTCGCTGCTTAAATCCAGGCGGCGAGTCTCACCCAGCTGGCTTGTGCCTTCACTCTAGGTGAGTGAGTCTGCGAGGTTTGGAGCACTGAGCGAGGCTTTTGGTTGGTGCTGGTGGTGTGCCCAGAGAGTTGTTGACTGCAGCTCCCAGTGCCCATCCCCAGAGCCATCATAGGTTTTCCGTGGCCCTGCCAGATTCAGGCAGCCGGGGCACCCAGGAGGTGTGCTCACAGNAGCAAATTTCAAAAATGTTACAAAGTTCAAAGTAAGGATGGGAGGAAGATTTTTATTTCAAAATAAAATAAATTTCAACCATTCACCTGTATGGAGGCATATCCACATATTTATAAGCAGCTTAATGTGTATTTCCACCTAGTCTGGACAGAATTACTTGAGGTAAGGCAGAGGAAAAGAGACACAACCTTTGGAGGCTGCTTCTCATCTCTTGGATTGTACTTAGGTGAAAGACTGCTGTTTTTTCAGTGTGCCATGGGAGGAACGAGAGGAGCCCAGAGGGCTGGCCAACAGTGCTGGAGCGTGCGGAAAGCCTGCAGGACTTTGTCCTGCAGCCTCCGAGGAAGGCATGGGATGTTATCAAATGAACCCTCTTGCCGTGTGTGCCTGGAGACGTGTACTACGGCCACAGAAACCTGATGGGACCACGGGCCAAGACCTCAGTGACTGGCATGAAACACTGATGCTGCGTACAGGACAACAGGTGGGAGATGGAGTGGGCAGTGGCATTGTGGTAACCCCAGATGCATGTGCTATGTCCGTAGTGCTGCCGGGGTGAGTGCTGTGGGCAAGGACATCCCATTGTGACATCCCCAAGGAATGGACTGTGACGTCCTGAGCGTTAGGTTCTGACATCACCGAGGGATGGACTGTGACCACGCATCCCTCGCTGCTTAAATCCAGGCGGCGAGTCTCACCCAGCTGGCTTGTGCCTTCACTCTAGGTGAGTGAGTCTGCGAGGTTTGGAGCACTGAGCGAGGCTTTTGGTTGGTGCTGGTGGTGTGCCCAGAGAGTTGTTGACTGCAGCTCCCAGTGCCCATCCCCAGAGCCATCATACGTTTTCCCTGGCCCTGCCAGATTCAGGCAGCCGGGGCACCCAGGAGGTGTGCTCACAGCAGCAGAGGTGAGCTGTAGGGGGAAACTTCACCCTGGGGACCACCAAAAACCTGTAGAAGGAAGATTTGAGAACTCATGTCTTTGGCACAGTAGAGCAGTAATCCAGATTTATATCCAAAATCCATGTGGTAATATAGGGAAAGCTGGACTATCGGAGTCTGTATCCTTCTAGTCCATAAATTTGACAGGAGAGAGTTTTTATAATATCATGGAAATTGGTTATACTGTTACATAGCATCAGGTATCTCTTGCTACAGCACTTGGGAAAGCAGTATGAAGAAAAAGAGCAAGGATGAACAGATTTACTTTAATCTACATTACAATATCTTTTTCCAGGCGTACCATTTAAATTGATTTTTGAAGGAGTTAACTGAATAAGAGTGTGATGTTCAGACCGAGATAACAGAAAAAAAAACTCTGGGGTGAAAAGAAGATAAGGACTGAAGCTACAGCAGAACTGGATGAGACAAAGAAACAAACTGTGGTGTGGAAAATGAAACTGATTACCCATATATATGAGGAAAATCATGATAAAAATAGATTGCAATGGTTCTCTACAACGCAATTACCTCAAGCAATTACCATACAATATGTGGACTGAAAACAAGGGAAGCTGTAATTATATCCTGGGCATAATAAACTTTTCCTGATTACTCTGGGAAAGAATCAGATTCTGGAGATACTCAGATCTCTCCCTTCACCTTCAGCCTCTCAGGAGAGGAAGGCAAAAATACTGACGGAGTCAAGAGTGCTCAGCTGGTTCCTTTGAATGTAGGGGGGGACAAAAAGAACTAGAAAACCATGGCTGGAGTTTCATCTTAGATTTACTGAATGGGAAACACTCCATTTGTTAAATTTCTAACCTTATAGGCACTTGGAGATAGCTTTTCTTTCTGATAGGCGGTTCACAATATATGAAATGTAGCCTTAATTTGTTTCATTTCCAAAGAGCTGGTTCCTCTAAAGATACTCACTGCCTAATTCTGTACTTCCATACTTCAAACACATGTTAAGACTGCATTTGAATACAAATTGTGTACTTTTGGCCTTTACATCCTTATTAAATAGTTAGTTACATTAAGTTAGCAGCCAAACACTTTTGAGTGCAGATGTGGAAACAGCTTGCAAGCTGGCATTCTAGCTTTGGAGTCAAGAAAGAATCCGTCATCAAGATCTAAGACTATGTCAAGAGATTCCTCTCTTCTCCTTCTATTGCCTTTCTCCCAGGATTTCTGTTGGGTTGTGTGTGTATACATCTGTGAATATTTCAAGAATATTCATACAACACATCTATATAGCCACTTATTTTTGCAAGTGTGAAATGATACCCTTTTTCTGAATATCATTCTTCCTGTTTTTTTCCACCTTAGCACAAGTAGCCTGAAGGTCATAGTTTAAGCCAGTATCTCAAGTGTGCTTTGCAGGTAAACTTCCAGTAATTGTTAGTGAGACAAAGACATGCCTTTAAAACTCATTATTCTATGTCTTATCTAAACTTGAAGAAAATTCTTGTTGCTGGAAAACTTCATCTTTCTTTTATGAATTAGTTTTATATAAAGAACATGGATTGACAAGCAGCATAATTGCACCTGTTTCTGGGCACTTAAGAGTGTTACTTTTTGAAAAAAAATGAGCAAACTTCTTACAATATCCAGATGGGTCTAGCCCATCCTCACAGTCTAGCCCTACTTTTGCCACCAGTTAGTTTGTTTAAAGCACTGTAGTAATTTCAGAAACAGAAGAAGTGAATCTCTAACATCTGATTATAAGAACAATGAATAAGAAGTGTAATGAACTTCTACAGTCACAGAAGCTGAAACTTAAAAAATGCAATTCAGGATCTTATGTAAAAGGATGAAAACATGCATCATATTAAAAGCAATTTTCTAGTTAAGAAATAGTGCTTATTAATTTGTTTCAGAGGGCTATGGTGTGATGAATTGCCTTTATATAACAGAACAAGCATGACATAAATAATAGTTTTGGTGGCATTTAAATGGCTACATCAAAGCAGGGCAACACAACTTATAAAAATTTTGTGACACGAGTAAATACTTCTGATTAAGGGAAAAGAAAGTATAATTTTCTAGAACAGTTGCATACTGATAGTATAACTATTGGGCTTGAATACTCTTTCCTTCCAATGCCACAATGTGTTTACTCTATTAATGGAGTAGGCTAAGAATTTGTGAAATTCCTATCAAGACCACAACGAAATCCAATACTTCCTTGTTCCTTTGCCCCAGAGTATATCACCAAAAAATGCCTTATTTACTGCAATGGTGTATATATACACTTACTCATTAGAAGAATCTGCCTGAAGGAGAACTACAGGCAATATTGGAGATGACAAATCTAATAATGAAAAATGTAGGTTTTTAAACTGCCTTGAAACAATAATGCCATATTTAAAACCTGTTATAAACTGTATGAGTGAAGTCTAAAGTTAATTGGTATCAGTTTCCTACTGAAGTGTCCCAAAAGTGTCACTGCCCTTCTAGGCAGAGGACTATCATCTCTCATTGAAGCCTTGAGGAAAGATAACGGAGATTCAGTCCTTAAAGTTCTACTAACACTTTATCCTTTTATATCTATTTTTATTTACAGGTGAATATCTGCTAGTACTCTTTTGAGCAAAGATAACTATAGATAAAGTCAGTATTTTCATAAATACTGACAATAAAGTTTTCTCCCTTCAGTTCATTTATAAACAGTATTCCCCAAACTTAAAAGACTGAGAAATTTACATAAGTAAATGTCACTAAAATCAGGTATACGTGATATAAAAAGCACTTCCTCTGTCAGTTTAATCTAACTGTTTTAGGTAACACAGACTGTGTTAACATGACTTTCATTTCCTGAATAAGATCTTAATAAATATTCTTGCTGGGATAAAGCGGGGCATCAGTAGTATGATGCTACCCAGAATGCTTACCTGTATTTTAGTGTGGATTTCTTTGGCAAAGAAGGCAGTAGATAGGTCAGGAAGTTATATTTTCTTTCCATGCTTTGCCTCTGACTCAGCACACTCAAGCTCTAACCGGTGTTGTCAACCTACAATGAAGAGTTTAGAAAGTAACATGTCAAGTCCTGTGCGCTCAGAGCAGTACCATCCAGTGGAGAGTAGAGGAGGCATGAGGCACAACTGGGTTTATTTTTGAGAATGGAAGTTAGATCTTAGGTGAAATCATAGGGACAATTTACTAAAAATTTCTTTCACATTTAAGTTCTAAAAAAGAATGGAAGAAACATTTAACTTGAAATGCACCTTGAAATAGTTTCTTGGTTCTTCCCTATTGCTAACTAATGTCTCAAAATACAATAAGCAGCTGATAAGAAGCTGGCAGCATTTTTTCAGTAATACTTTGTCTTATCCTGAAAAACAGAGCCAGTTACTGAAAGCAGAATCACGCACCCCTGCATTCTTTTGCAAGGTACTACTTTGTAAAGGCTATATTTAGTTTCTGTCTTGTCATGCCTCATTTAATCCAACAAACATGGACAGAGAAACATGTCATGCACTTTAAAACTTAATTTCTGAAAAATCTCAGCTGCTGGCTTCATATAATGAAATCAGTCCTGACAGGAAATAGGGTTGAATTTTATATAGAGACTTGCTCATTTCTCACTTTTGCACTGGAATACTGAAATGAGAATTGCTGTTATACCTCGTCTGCATGTGTGCAAGCACTGCTTTGTTAAAAATGTGAATAATATGAAGTACCATTGATGTTGGCATTCTTTAAACTGTGAAATAAGTCAAACTTCTGCAGACTTTCCTGTTCATGAAATCCCCCAACTCTGCAGTTCAGTCTAAATAATGACTGCTTTTGGCTCCTCACTGGAAATAGGTCACTGTTAAGCAAACAAAACATTTTAATATACAAGTGCGGTTATTTTAGGAACGTAAGCTCTTCAGTTACAAGTTTCGTTGGACAGGTGGTGTTTTTACAACATCCAGATCATGATCAAAGCCTTGTGGAGCTATCAAAATATAGCTATTAATAGCAAGAATAAGAATTATAATACGACAGATAACAGCACTAGCTATGATAAGGAAAGGAAGAGTCGTTGCAGAAGGAAGTATATCAAACTAAACTGTCTTTCTGTACAAATACAGAAGATGAGAAGGATCTGGAAATGATAACTGCTGAATTATCGTACAGACTAATTAGCAATAGAAACACTGCACTGCATAGAGGTATTCGAATAATTTCATCCAATTTATATTTAATACCACATAAGGCATTAGAGAGACTAACTTAGAATAATGTATGCCATTCTGGTCACCTTATTCGAGAGGAACACACAGTTCAGTGTAACTAAATTGAGAGTAATATAAAACTATTTGAAGCAGTTGCGTAAGACTTTCCAGATTTTGAAAAAGAAAAGGAGAGATTTTCAATCAGAAGACAAATATTTTCAAGTGAACAGAAAGGGCAGGTGGTATACAGGTGTTTTTTAGAGAAAAAATATGACTGCACTGGGCAGGAAAGTAAACAATGGGCCAATTACCCTTGAAACTTAGGTTGACTTTTTATGACAGAAAGTGGAACAGATGTTCTGGAACACAGAAGGCAACAACTGGCCCACGTAGAAACACTTCTTTACTTTGGACTTGGATCTCTTTAATTTAATAACATTTGGCAAGTATTATAAGGCTACAGGTAAGTTTAAGGAAAGCAATATCATGACGGATGTTGTAATACCTTGTATTTGTGTATTTTTTGGGGTTATATTCTTCTGTGGAGTACCCGTTCCAAAGACAGGGCTTCTGCATTGCTTTTTGTTGCAAGTTCAGTTACTTTCCTTCACTGTTGTTGCAGTCAGATGGTTCAGTACTCTTTTGAAATATATAATCTGTATATATGACTACATGATGCAAATGTCCTATGGTTAGTCTCTGCATGCACTCTGATTTCTCTATATGCTTCCTCCCATACTAGAATAACTGATTTCTGAACTTTTCAGTTAAAAACTTCCATCATTACTAGATTTTCATTCCATCATTGTTCTGACTACGATCAAAGAAAAGCTTTCGTTTTGCTATAGATAAATGCAGAGTCTCTGATATTAAACATTCACAAAGCATTTATGGATAGCTTCCTGAAGTTAATGCAGCTAGCTAATTAAGTCACTTTATGTGTTCAAAATGAATGTTTACGACACATAAAATGAAATTAATCTAAAAATGTTCTTTTGTATAAAGAAAGAGTTCATTTTTTTTATTTCTTGTAGAAGGTACTGGAAGTTAAAATAAAGTTTTAATTCTGTGAAAGTAAATGTGTTCCTTCTGTCCATTAAAACTGGAGTAATAGCTAGTGTGTGTGCTTTTCCTGTTTCATAAGGTTTCAGAGAACACCTGGACTTCAGTAAGGCCTATGGCACTGTCTCCCATGAGATCCTCATAGAGTAGCTGCTGATGTACAGGCTGGATGAGCAGACAGTGAGGTGGATTGAAAACCGTCTGAATGGCTGGGCACTGAGGGTGGTGATCAGCAGCCCAAAGTCTAGTTGGAGGCCAGTGACTAGTGTTGTATCCACTAGGTCAATACTAAGTCCAGTCGTGTTTAACATCTTCGTTAATGAGCTGGATGACAGGGCAGAGTGTACCCTCAGTAAGTTTGCTTATGACACCAAAGTGGGAGGAGTCGCTGATACACTAGAAGGTTGTGCTGTCATCCAGAGAGACCTCAGCAGGCTGGAGAAGTGGGCTGGCAGGAACCTTATGAAGTTCAACAAGGGAAGTGCAAAGTCGTGGGAAGAACAATCCCATGCACCAATATATGCTTGGGGCTTACCTAGTTGGAAAGCAGCTTTACAGAAAAGGATCTGGGGCTCCTGGTGGGCACTAGGCTGAATATGAGCCTACAATGTGCCCTTGCTGCAAAGAAGGTGAACAGTATCCCAATCTGCATTAGGCAGTTATTGCCAGCAGGTCAATGGAGGTGATCATTCCCCTCTACTCAGTACTGGTGAGGCCACACCCAGAGTACTGTGTCCAGTTCTGGGCTCTCCAGTAAAAGAGAGACATGGACACACTGGAGAGAGTCCAGTGAAGGGCTGCTAAGTTGATGAAGGGACTGGAGCATCTCTCCTATGAGGAAAGGCTGAGAGAGCTGGGACTCTCAAGTGGATCTTAACGTATATATTTACCTTAATGTATTTACCTGAAGGGAGGGTGCGAAGAGGATGGAGCCAGGGTCTTTTCATTGGTGCCCAGTGGCAGAACAGGAGGCAATGGGGACAAACTGAAACACGGGAAATTCCAGCTGATCATCAGCAAACCCTTTTTCACGGTGAGGGTGACCAAAGACCCACACAGGTTGCCTAGGGAAGTTATGGAGTCTCCTTCCTTAGAGATATTCACATTCTTGGGCAACTTGAGTCCCTATTCAGGCATGAGGGTTGGACTAGATAAACTCCCTTCCAAACTCAACCATTCCGTGATTTTGTGATTCTGTGGTTCTGTGAGATTCTGTATGATTCTCTGAATGTTTACATAACTTTGGATCACTCCATGTGAAAAGGGTCTTTTAGGCCATTTTATAGTCCACTCTTCTGAATGCAGGGGAAAAGCTGTTAGTAATGGCAATGTTTCATTGTCCTTTATAAAACACACTTTAAATAACATGGAAAATGTAAGAGTTTTCTAAAGTCTAGATTAGCTGGTGAGAGCTTAGGATTAAAGAAATGTAAGAACAGTTTCACTTTAGCAGAACATACCAGAAGGACCAACCAGGAGTATGACTGAAGGGCATTTAGTGAGGCACAGTTTGATTAAAGATAGTCACAGCACGGACTCAGAAAAGCAAAAGGTTTTGTAATAAATCTGACAGAACCTTTTGAAGAACTAATACAAAGAGTTGGCAGGGTGAAAGCTGAGGACATAATTTACCAACACTTCAAGAAAGCTTTCAATGCAGCATAAGACAGAGAAGACTAATCTACAAGCTTACCAGATCTGATGTGAAGAAGCAAGCTGTTTGAGTACAAAACTTATTGAGGATTGAAACCAAATAGTCCTGAAGAGTAAAAACACATGAGAATTGATGGTTGAGGGTTACAAGTGAGCTGCCACAAAGCTGAGGGATGAATTTTATTTGTTTCTGATCCAGAAAAAAAGAACATTGAGCAAGGCAATAGAAAATGCACATGACAGAAAACCAAAAGGAAAACAATAAATTCTAAGGATTAGAACAGAGCAGAATCTGTTGCTGAAGCATTACACCTAATGCAATTTTATCTGAGCGGTAGCGCAAGTCAAATGTCAAATATGTGTGCACGTGTGTACAGACGTGTAGACACGTAAAATTTTGTGGTGTATGTGCATGCTTTTTCTATCATTTGTTTATTTGAAGTGACAGTTTTCATAACTCACCACTTAGTCTGGCTACGTTCATTCACAGAGATAGTCAGGGATATATTCTTTTCCTTCCTTCCACGGCACTGTGCATTCCAAAATCTTTTATCATTACCTTTGAAGTTCTGTACACAGTAAAGATCCTGCCCACTCCTGTGTCACCAGTGACCTCAGTACTTTTCTAGATTCTAGGTAAGATTATAAATTTAGCCACCAGCCAAGAAGTCATTCCCCTGAATTTCCTCAGGCCATCTGAATGCCTCATATTTCTTTTGGGAACCTGTTGCAGATTGATTCTATGGCCAATACCATAGAATGTTGTATCAGTTACGGAGCATAACTACTCCGGTACCAGAAAATATTTCCTCCAGTTCAAAATGATGCTATCTGAACCATTATTACCATAAACAACTAATAACTACCCTTATCTAAAGTGTCATGTTACAAATTGGGTCTTTGTTTCCTCAAAAATGCAAAACCAGAATAAGATCATCCCCTATTGGCCAAAGAACAAGCATCACACATCCTCACTAACAAGGAAGCAAGAAAAGCATATGAAACATAGAAGTATTCTTGATCAGTTATCTTGCCGTTACACCTCAAATGGTCAAACATTATATACTTGAACTGAAGCAATAAATATATCATGGCAAATTTCCTGCCACGCCTCCAGTAATTCATCCCCACATATCCTCACAGAGGTGTCAGTATGGACTATTGTGTCACTTTATGTTCTCCCAAGAATATCACCATTCAGAGACTCAGTCATATCTCTTATGCATGTGTGCGCATATATATTTTCTCTTTTTGAAACAAATACAAGATTTCTCAGATTTGCTTCCTGTATTATTACATTTTTTCCCTCAAGCATATAGTATAGTTAGTAAACACTTTGGCAAAACTCCCTCTAAACCTCAAAAAGAAATTTGCTGCACTTTCAGAAATGTCTATGATTTTCTTCCTACACTAAGTACTCCGATTTTCTTTTATGTTTTTACCGTATTTCAGTAACACAGCCCAGTTCTGTCATGTAGTTTTCCAGTCTCTTTTAGTACAAACTGATTGCTTTTTCTTTTCTCTCTCATCTCATAAATAACCTCATATGCTGGCCACTGGAGGTAAAGCCATTAGCCTAAATCAGTCCTCATTGATTAATCTAATAAAACTTTCTCAGCAAGTTGTATGAACAAGCAAAACTTGTAAATCAACAAAATAACACATTAGATTATTAAACAAGATACATTCAAATGCTATTTTGAGCATTGCAATTGCTGAACTGCAAGAACGTAGAGAATGTGAAGAGGACCATTCACCTCACTGGACAAAAAGGAAAAAGAATTACATTAGGAAGCTTATGGATTATGATAACATTTCAGCGTGGTTTCAAAAATCTGGTTCTTCAGCTTGTTATTAATGTCAGTCTGCATTTTAGCATTCAAGAGAACCTTTCCAGTATGCCAGGCTGCCTAACAAACAGATAACTGTTGATCTAGTAAGAGGTGAAACTCTCTTTTGCTTTCTTGGATGACTTGACATGTATCTTTCAGCATAGGGTGTCTCCAGCTACTGAACTATTCATTTTATGCCAACACACTTACATTAACTGAGATACGTTTTACAAATACTTGCTCAGAAGAAATGCTTTTAGCTCACTATTAGCTTTTTACTGATGGTAGACCTCACAATAGCCACTCTAAGAGTGATAATTTTTCTTCTAAAGATATAAGACAATTCAGCACAAAGATAGGATGCAGGTTTCCTTTCCTGCTCTACAAAATTCTGTACCTCAGTCTCTGGTTATATTTGCATAGTGTAGGAAGGTTGGTACAGGGAGTACTAAGGTTATTCCTGATGCACCAAATTATGCGCTTTCAGAAAGTGTGTGGCTGCTCAGTGAAGCTAACGGGACAATTTGAAGATATTCATGATCCTCGCACTGAGTGACTGGCTTGCACTCCTGCCTTGACCTCAGCCCATCCTCATCCCTGGGGACATGCCTGATTCACTGGGCTGGAGCTGCCCCCAGCTGGCCCTCTGGCCTGCCCTGTTCCATGGCTGCTTCATGGGGAGCCCCCACTGGTCCCACTGCCCTTGCCTCAAGGAAGCAGCTTTGCAACCCAGTGCAAATGTAATCATCAACACAACAAATATGCTAACTGCTTATGTGTGCATGTTTAATCTATTTATAAGCCTTTCTACATGTGCTCTTTGGCACAATACCTATTAAATTCCTCAAAGTATTAATTTATTCATCATCTTCACAGAGATGTCGTATCATATGATATGACATACTGATATTTACAGATATGGCTAGAGAAACAAAATTGGGCTAGATCCACAAATAGATTTGAAGGCCTATATTTCAAACCCATGGCCTCAAAACCGAGGTACTGCTACTCTTGTGTCTTTGAAGCACAGAAGTTTCCCACACATCTGTGTTTTCACCCACTAATATTCACCTAAATGTTTCCATCTGGCCACCATATCAGCCTGCTTTCTCAGAGTGCTGGGGAATCCTGTGCCTAAGCCCTACCAGAAATCAAAATGTGTCATTTTCCCAGACTCCTGCAAAGTCAATCTAATAATCTCAGATCTCCTAAAATACGCCTGGAAGTTCTGGACAGCTCACATCTCCACAGCCCACAGTCAGGCAGGGTGACAGTGATACCATACCTGTCCTCTATTCAGGATAGAAGGACAACTGTGGTATAAATTCCAGCTATCCCTAAAGGAACCTGACTGAAAATGTCCCGGCTCCCAAGATAATGTCCTAATTACTCAGTTATCATGTATCTTTGAGTGGATCTTTCTTAAATCTCTCCTCTTTTGGCTAATCCCCTTGCATGAATAAAAACTAGTCTTTGGGCTCTGAACAATATTAAAAATTGAGGACAACAAATTGAAAAAATTCCCCTTGTGGAATTCACACAAAGTGATTTGTCTACAGCCACTCAGAAAAAGCTGTAGCATTTTAAAAATAAAATAATATCCTCTGAATAACACAGCAGAAAATTATTTCTCTGGACTTCATTTCTAGCTGCTGGTAGAAGCAGTCATCTCATATTTATGAAACTATTCATGGGTGCTTTCATTCACAGTAGCCTTCATCTTTCATTTGCTTAAATGCCTTTTCTCATCTGCTGTGAAGGAGGTGAAACTACTCTCCTTTCTTCCATTTTGTCTCATCTGAAGGCAAGTAATTCTTCAGTCTTGCAGATCACCCCCTGAAAGCAATTCCCATGGTAGCAGATGACATCTGTGATATCAAGGTCATTTGCTTGTGCTTGGTTTACTTGGAGATGTTTCCTCTAAGACAATTATTTTCTTTAATCAAGAAAAATGGATTTCTTCCTTATGAGGCCCTTAATTCCGGATACTGTATATGTATACTTGGGGAAAAGTTTCCATAAATGAGCTCTTACATGTATTTTACATCACTGAACCCCTTCATACTGATAGTTTCTGGTTTTACAGAGATTGACAAAAGGAATTCTGAATTGCCAGAGCACTAAGACTACCTTTTTTTTTTAAAAAAAAAGAAAAAAAAGGAATATGAATAATTCCTCCTTCCCCCACCCCATGAAGGTTTTCTTTTATCTTCACATTGTGATTTGATGTTGACCCTCCTAAAGTGTTTTATCTCCTTTAAAACACAATCTGAGAAAAATAAAGCCTAGAAGGTTGGCTTGATAGAAGTACATTGTTTTCAAACTGAAATACAGAAGATACTTTCCTACACAGAACATTATGATGTTCTCATTTATTACTGAAAAAGTAATAAAGTCAAGGTATTTTTGATTAAGATAGAATGTTTGTGTTATTAGCTAGTGCTACTTTATGTCTAGTATTGAAGAAAAAGATTATATTGTTATAATAAAATTAAAGTAATAGTTAGGCTGATATAAAGCTGATGAAAGTGATTTGTACAGCCACTAAGAGATTACTTTGTTATCCTACATAGCTATAGCCTGCTTAAAAATGAACATCTAAATTAAGAAAAAGCATACTGTATCTCTCCTCAGAGGACAGGCTTCTGCACCGTATTGCACCTCAAGTTGTTCCAGTCCATAGTACAGATAAACTGTTCTCATTTTAATAAGAAAAAGTTAATTACATTTCTTGATTTCTGCATACATAAGCTGCTGATTTACTACATTATTTATGGTACCACTGACTGGAGACTTACCTAGCAAAGTTAATAGGTATTAATTGGTCCCTAGTTAGTCTCCATCTACTTTGATTGTCAACAGACTTAAGATCGCTCTTTGCATCAGCGACATATGGTGCAGTAAAGATGCCACTGCAGACACAATCATGTCTGCATTTTTCAGGGTACTTGATAGTTTTGTTAACTGGTAGTGAATAATATTCTAGCTCTTTAAACAGATGTGAGTATCTATAAGCTTTATATAAATGCTTATTCTGTTATGAAAGAATGAACCAGATTTATTTTATCTATATTTATTTAAAAGTATTTATTTTTATATTTATCTGTTTACCTCTAGGTAAGCAGTCTGATTAATTTGGCATGCCGATATTTCAAATTTACTTAACCTGGTCCTGACAGAAAACAAAGCCTTCAAAACTGGTCATCTTTCAAGTTCTCTGCAACATATTCAAACTTTTTGGTAGACAGATGAAATGTTCCTGGAAAAACAAAACTGAATGTAGGAATGTGGAAGCAGGTTGTCAAAACAACTAACAGCTCAGTAATTTCCTTGCTCAATTTTTATGTGGCCAACAGATTTTGACTCCTTCTCTAATTTATTATTTTATGTCAGTTTTGATTATCTTTATTTCTATCCTTAGACTATTATTAACAAAAAAGGGATTTTTGTTTGAAATCTAATCTTGCTGTTATATTGATCAAAGCAGATTTTTTTTCTGGCACTCCTTCTGCCTTCCAGTCATAGGTATTTCAGGTTTACCTTGAGAATTGCCCATTAGCATTGCAAAATTTACCAATTTTTTGTTACCTTTTTTTATGTAATAAATGCATATCCACCCATTGTCACTATTCTTTCATGTGCAAATATGTATGAAACCTTCATTCATTGAATTTATCTTTCCTCTTCTAATGAACACTTTATACTGCTTAGCAAGGCTTCCTATTGCTTTTCAGTAATGCTGGGGTCAAAATTGTACCTGAGATGCCGTTTACTCTACGTGACTTCTGTTGCTAAATCAAAACACTGAAGTTGTTAAGCAGTCTTCACACAGTACCAAATAGTTAAAATCAAGAAATGTAGATACAAGGTGTTTATAACTACACTTCCCTTTCTGGATGGATTAACTCTAACTATACTGAAAGGAATTTTTGGACAGCGCGTAATTACATAATGTCTTCCAAGTTTATATGGCTTCATATTATTAAGAAGTTGCATTATTACAGTGAATTTTTTTATGTGCAATAAAGAAATGGCATTAACAAAATAAAGCAGCTCAGTTGTATTTTACACAGAGTATTGTACACTTCTCATGCCAGTGTACTGAATATCCAATATGCTGGCAGCTTGGTCTATCAATCGACCATCTGATTTTTTCTTACATGAATATATAAAGGTTACCTTTACAGGCTTTTCAGCCCAACTCCCACCACATACCAACAGAGTCAGCTTGAAAGCATGCAAAAAGTTATGAGGTGTGCTCCAGAACATAACACATTACAACACTACATCCTATATGAAAAAGATTGATTTATAATATGTTTTCAGGTAAGGCCACAATATGCTGTTTTGGAAAGCATAAACATTCCTGCTAACCCTGAAAGTTTAGCTTATTTCTGGATTTGCCTCAATTGCATAATGAAAAGCATATACCAAAGAAATAGAGAGCCATAACTTAATTCTACATACTTAATGTTTCTTCCCCCAACTTCTTGCTGGCATACCAATGAAAGAGTCAATATTTAAAGGATTTCACCATAGTAGTCAAATCCAGGGAAACACTACAGTGCCAGCTCATATATAAAAGGCAAGTGAGGCATGGTAAATGAGGTCTCTCTAAAGACAACCACTTATAAAAGTAAAAGGTATAAAGAGAAATAAGCTGAATATTTCTAAAAGGTTTATTGGCTTTTCTAGCCTGATTAAAGAATACACTTTTCATCTAGGGTCCAGAATTATTTGGAGGAAAAATGTTAATATTTGATAGTTGACTTATTTAGGTAACCTAGCTTCTGGTACGATGATAATTTCAGACTTCAAAGCTTGTGCATGAGACAAACTACTTAATAATTTGTTAGAGAAAATAGCTGAAGGCTATAATAATGCAGAATGCCCAAACAGCTGCTTGAAACTTATCAGAAAGATTGAAAATGCTCTTGTTTCTACAGTCCCCTCAGCACACCTATAAATCCAAACTTAAAGTTCATCATGGATATTCTTCATGTGCTTGAAAAGGCAAACCTATGTCCACATACAGATGCAAGTCTTGAACTTTATAATGATTCTCCGCTCAGTAAAATACAGAGCCTTGCAAGATCACAGTGTAGACAATACCTGATTACTTAATTTTTCATTTATTCTTTGGAAATATCAGTTGCAAAAGTGCAATACTTCTGACTGTTCTGTAACTCTGAAACTCTCCATACGACACTGAAAGACTTCTGCTTTGACCTCAATTCAGCTTCCTATTTTTAGTTTCTCTGACTTCATATGCAGATAAAAGCAAAATTCCTGTTTCTTGGAGTTTCAACTTTAATAATTTCTTCTCTTTTTCTTTAAATCATGAAATTAAATCTCTTCCAAATTACAGCAATAGTTTGTTGTCTATGAAATGGAAATCACAAACGCACAAAAGCAGTGATCAAAAATGAAAGTGTTGTTTTGATTTCAATTTAGATAAACTGTTAACATCTCAACAAAGCACAGATACTGAATTAATTACTTTCAAGACCGGAGGAAATTGAATGGATCCCAGAAACTATTTGGATTTAGATCAAACTATGCATTTCTCTAACAGCGTTATTCCATCAAAATATTTCAGTCAGCTCTATATTCTGAAAATAGATGTATTATATGAATATTATAATCCCATCATTCACATTACAGGTTCTGAAAAGTTGCTTCATAATACCTTAATACTATGGGTAACTTAAATTATGGCTTAATATTAGGTACTATTACTTGGTGTTTTCTGTATAATTTTACTTCCTATGTCCAGTAAACATGCAGTTTTACTTTAATATATTCAAACAAGTGCATTGGAAAGAATTATGCTTTGGAGATATCAAATAGTATCTGGTACAGTATTTAAGAGAATTCCTTGTGTTTCAATTTAGCCTCTAGCTCTTGAAACAATCTTGTTTTCAATGCAATTTTTTATGTGGCCCACTTCGGTCAAGTTGTAACTTTACTGAAATTCTGGTGATTGAGAATGAGCTGTCCTTGATACGTCCATTTTGAGCTGTCCTTAAAAAAGTGGAAGGTGAACAAACTAAAATTGTCCTTTGCTGTACAATAAATTAGAACAATTACTATTTTCTGACTTAGGGATACAGACTGAACAGTATTCTGCTTGTGGACTGAATCTAGGATTTCAGTGACAGGCTCTCAGAGGAAATTTAGCTGTTAAAATGGAAGTTGAAATTGCTTCTAAGACTATTAGTTAAAGAAAGATTAAAAAAATCAAGCTGTCAGAAAACACTTAGAATTCAGTCCTAAGAAATTACCAGTATCCACTGTTAAGTTGAGGTCATGCCCAAGAAAAAAGTGAGTTTGATTGTCTGGAATGACAGACATATGCTCTGAGCAGACTAACTCAGAGAGTCCAGTCCCACCATGTACAAACCTATATTTATATAAAGTTTTCTTTTACGCTTTTGTAAACATATCCCACAGCTCTTTTCTCCATCTCTCATATAAGTGAATGAGAAACAGAAACAAAAGCATTTTTTTCATACATAGCTGCTTTACATTCCTGAGAAGCAACAAAAATTTTGCAGCAGAGAATTACCTCATCTGGTCTTTGCAACAGTAGGACTTACTAGCTTTAACTTTCAAAAGCGACCTCCACTTAACAGCTGTTCTCCATGAACAGCATTAAACAAATCGTCCTGCACCAATATAGAGAAACATAGCAATTCATCATTTCCTGCTTTTCACTGTTCTCTGTAGTCAGAAAATTTGCAATACCTGTGTTCCATTCTTACAGTTTTGTCTTTCCAACGTTCTTACAGGGGTTTTGTTATTGTTCTTTTAAAAACACAAGCAAGTGATATACAACTATTATTATTATTGTTGTTGTTGTTGTTGTTTAACTGTTAGTGACTACCTGAGAGGGAGCATTTTAAACACATTTGATTTTGCTGGGCACTCATCATATAAACAGCAGATAACACAGCTGTGTGGAAAACAAGCTTTTCTCCCCTTCAACTGTGAAGAACCATAAGAATGGCAGATGACCTATTTACAAGTTTAATTGATGTATTTTCATGGTAATGGTAATTATAATACTGCTTGCAGAATAAAGACATTTTTAAAAAGATATTCATGCCAAATCAACATGGATTTCATCAGAAAATATAAACAAACGATTCAGCATACCATTTATTAGTTACAATATTCTGTGAAATGGTATTTGGTGCTTTAGCAAACATTAAAAAAACACATTCATAAAAGAATAAACTTCATTAAAATATTATTAGATGCAGCATTTAATGCCAAGGGAAGTTAACATTCAAATCAATGTCCACTGTAAGTAGATGAACCAGGTACTGAGTGCAGGAAAACCCACACTAATAAAAAAACCTTCACTTCTGTCAAGGAGCTAAGAAGTATTTCTCCTGAAGTCCACTTTTTCACGCTTTCATAAGAAGGAGGTACTGAAAAATGGGTCTTCTGAGAAATCTCTGTATTGCTATATGGTAAACATAGACTTTCCTGTATGCAGTGCATACAGGGCAGATTTTTCCAGGGAATATTGTCTATATCCCTTGGTTTCTGAAAGAAAGTCCCACCTGCTCTGTTTCTTGCTACTTGTGAATGTATGCTGTATGGCTCCTAAAGCCAATTAATTTTAAAAAGCAACATACAACCTATGTACCCACACATTGAACAGTAATTTTTATGTGTACTTTCTACTGCTATTTTGTTCACAATTCCACCTGTTCTTTTTTATGTCAACATACAGTAACAGTAATCCCCATATAGGTAAAATTGTCATAGTATATGACCTGTAATTTGAAAAAGGAATCTAGAGATCAACTTGTGCAGTGTCTGACAACCTGTGTGGATTAGTTTAAGAAATCTGTGCTGTGTACCTGTTGAACATAGCATATGTACATATTACATTCTGTCTGGAACAGAAAGAAGCAGAAGATGCCTCAGATCACAAATTCTAGAGGAGGGGGAATAAGGACATTTGCTCATATGTATGTTTCAGCGTTAGAAAATTAGATTAGAAAATAATAGTTTCTCTTATTTAACAATACTTTAGCACTGCCATATGAAAATAAATTTTAATTCTGAGATTACAGAAATGCTAGTTGATGCTTTTAATACCCAATATTATGCCAGGACAATGAAATGCTATGAATTTGGATCTGTCTCAGAAACATCAATTCCTTACAGAGCCTGCAAATGCATATTCATAGCCCATTTCAACCTCAGCTTCATACAGCCAGCTCCCACCACTCCACAAATGCTGCAGAGAAAGGAACTGTAATTGTGATTGCCTCAAAGGAATTTGTGCTAAGAAAGAAAACTGACTGTCTTCCTCTTCACAGGAGGTACAGACAAGTCATAATCTAGTCCCATTTTCTGCTAGGAAAATTTGCACCTTTCCCCTTGCACAAATGCAGCGGTTTTTAATAAATTTGCACAAGTGAAAATTCAAATTATGACACATCTTGGTGTGCAAGTGCAGCCACACTTTCCTACATAAGCAAATCCGAGGCTATTTCTTTCCGAGAAGTTCAGGAAATTGTTGCTTTGTAGGTAGAAGACTGCCATCTTCAGGTGGTGTAGTGGATGCCCCCACTCTGAACGAACGAACAGCATTTTGGTTCAGGCATCGCCTAGAGGGAGGCAAGGAGACCTGGCTGAAATCAGCCCTGCTGTGCAAACCATGAGAACTGTGCTAGGCCATATCTTTTCAGGAAAAAAGGAATCCAGGCCATGTCTTATCAGGACCTAACAGTACCAGCCTGAATTGTGACTAGGCGAAACTAAAACTGCACAAAACTACAGCTGCACACTTGTGTATACGCCAAAGCAGAGTTTGACTACAAGTCAATCACTTTATGCTATAAAAATTTGCGTTCCCCCCTAAGCCCATTGAGCTCTCCTGTACAGCAGCAGGCTGCATGGTTGTGATCTCCCCCCTGAACAGGAATGTGTCTCAAGGTTACTCCTCGAGGCTGAGAGACCCCTCACCTGCCACCCGATACTTCTAACGAGGTAAGCAACATTCTACATTAGGCCTAAAAGTACATTGTATGCTACTGACTTGTATATATCGAGCTATAGCTTAATTATTAGAACTCTAGTAAGTAGTAGAGTATTTGACCCCCACTTATTTACCAGTTAGTTACTGTTAAATCATTGTTAAATCACTGTTTAATTACCATTCATTTGTTGCTTAATCACCATCAATTATCATTTAATTATTATTCAATCATCGAATAATTGTTGTACGATCATTGTTTGACTATTAATAAAACCTTTTAGTTAACACCATAATGATAACTTCTCTTAATACCTGCGATAGATGGTGTCAATAACTTTCCCAGGGAGGGTAAGCTGTAGAACAGAAAATAAAGCATTTAGTACTGCAACTCCTGAGCTACCTTGGTCACCAGGACACTCTCTTTTGAGTCACTACAAGGCAACAGACTACTCAGAAAGATGGCTAACTGTCTCTGATGTAACCATAAACTAACTATGAACTAGTTTTTATCGAAATGTGCAAAGACGAAATGAAATGAAAGGTCAGTGAGGAGGACAAAGTACTTTCGCCATACCATGATTTGATTAAAAAGTATTTTCAGGCGTACAGTTCACCCTACATTTCCAAAGGGCGATTCAGAAATCTTTTGAATGTTTTGAAATTAACTGTAACAGAAAGAAATGGGACAATTGTAGGGCAGCAGGAATTATTATTATTATTATTGTAATTTATCATGCCTGCCACTTTAGAAATAATTAGGTGCAAAGAGACATGGGAGTGGCATCTGGTTTATAACAAAGCAATGTTCTTCAATACAGGAAAAAGTTCAATGTGCCTTTGCAGTGACATAGCATATGTATCGAAAGCTATTCTAGCTTATTCTCCAAATGCCAGCTGTGAGTTAAAAGTTTGAAATCTATACCTTTAGCTTTATATTGCATTCATCTTTTACTCCAGTTTGTTTGGAACCAGACTTAAGTGGGCTTATGAACATCACTAGTAATATCTAAGATTATAGTCCTCCTGAACTGAAAAGTGACATCCAAAATTTGTGAACAGAATATAGTAAACAACCTTAACAAATGGACACAGGTATAGATCAGGCAACAGTCACCAAATCGAAAGTGATGCAGAGCTTTCTCAAAAATCCTTCCCAGTTTATCAGTAATAACCGAAACAGATCTATTCACTAGTTTCTCTGTTTTGAAAACTTTGTATAAAATCACTGCTACAAACAACTTCTGAAAATGGCCACACAGATATTCAGAATATTGGGAATAACTAAATACTAGATTGTATCGGTGTATTAATTCCCTTTTTCCTTCACAGTTTTAACTGTTTTCCAGATTCTTATATTATATAGTGTATTTGGGTAGTGATATTCATGAATTTTTATACTTTCAAATGCCACCATTTATCTTACAAGAAAAATTTTGCTTATCATCTTCATCTTCAGCAAGGGATGACAGAGACTTTTTTTCTAATCTTGCGTCAAGTATTAAGGTATAAAGATGTACTTTAGCTACTGCTCTGGCCAACAGACTGAAGACAGAGAATTCTGGATTCTCTAGATGAAAAGTGATCACATCCATGGTGAACTGAGCACAGATGAAGGACTTGAACATTTGCAAATGTGTTACAGATGCACATATACTGTCTTGTGCATAATAGAGAACGAGCTTGCGGAAAAACTAATAGAAGTTTTCAATAGGAAGCGGGTAATTTTCTGAAAATTATGGCATGACCCAAGCAATATCATATTTTGCTTAATTTGCTTCTGTTTGCTACGTGCGGTGCAGACAAAGCAGTGAGTGAGACTAATGTCATGAACGATAACATGGAAGTGGTTGTAGATTGCAAAGAGAGCTCTTTACGGTGAGGGAAGATTTACGGTTGTAAGGATTAAACAAATCTCAGCTCTGTAAGATGTCACCCACCATAAAGCTGCAGGTATTTCACAGGCAGCTGATTACAGGACCTTTGGACGGGGGAGGGGGGAGACAGCGGAGGGGATACAGGCCAAAGCAGATACAGAAACAGCATATAATAGGAGCTGCACCATCATTAGATAAAGTGTTTTTTAACCCAATACATTATTCGTTCAAATAATATGTGCATGGCTAACAAAAGGTTCAGCCCTAAGCTATTTACATGGGTTTAATTACATTAGACTTAAAGGCAGTTAGCTGTTTGGGACTTGGCTCCCTGCCATTTGGTTAATCAGCACATTGTGGTATCCTACCGGAAAACACTTCTGGTAGCCTGAAAAAGGCAGAGTTGTGTAAGCAATACCCCCACCTAGCGATGAAACCGTAACCTAACTGGAACTGCACCTAATACCCTGTGTGAGACAAAATCAGGGGCACCCTCTGCTCTGTGATGGGTGTAACAACAGCTTATTCAGTTTATTGACAATCTGCAAATATAAAGTGCATATGCTCTATGTATGAGGCTTTGAAGTATGTTCTTTCACTTGGCTAAAATATATGGTCATCAAAATTCACATACTACAGTTCTAAGCAGAAAGTTGCTAAAATGCGCTGAAAAGTCGAAAAGGTATAAATGTTGTGTTTTAAATATACCCACTGACCACAGGAGGTACTGCATGATGTAATCTCAGAATAGGTAAACAATAAGGTTCCAGGATAATACCTTTGTATTATTACACTAGCCTACCCTTGAATATAATGCCCTAAAGCAATATTGTGTCATTTTTGTTGCAAAACAATCTTAAAATCACTTCTTCATGTTAACTTTGAACTTTTCAGCTTTTGAAAGCAAGCTAGTCCTGAACATATGCAACATCACTGATGATTAAATAGTGATGCAGCATTTCTCAGAATAAATAAGTCTCAATTTTCATGGTTTTAGCAATTTATTTACATAATAAATAATGCAGAAATGGACAGTTTCCAAGGACAACTTGAATAATATTTAACTTAATCAATGAAAAGATGATACAATTAAATCAAATTTTTTAAAAAGTGCTACCTTAAATTTTTATTAACATCTCAGAATGCATCCATTTCAGAATATTGTGAATTTGATATTTCCAAAAATTGCAATCAACTGACCTCTGGAGTGTTTCTCCTTTCACTAAACCTACCCAGAGACTAACCACGTACTTAGCTACAGAGTATGACCTACATGAATATCCAAACATTTTTTCTGTTTAGATTGATCCAATGCTGCACTATGAAACCACATCTATTACTTCTACGAAATTCGGTTCCAGGGTTTTTTTCCTCATTCTTGTCCAGAAGACACCCCTTTATACTAGCTGAGTACAGTAAGTATCATATCCCGCTCATTTTCAGGGTACCTATTGTCCTGAGAGAGGGGGGAAATTGCTAGGTAGTCTTTATTTCTGTTTTTCACATAATATTTGAATATATATATCTGTATAGTGCCTTAGGCTTACAGAATGCTTCCATTGTCTGTTGGCATTCTACTTTCTGGTGATCCACATTCTTTTAAAATTAATTAGACTGTGAAATAAGATGTCTTCTATTTCTGAGGCAAAAATGCAAAACTTGCTTTGCTCATACAATCTATATAATCTGTGTAATATGGAAATATGTCTGACAGCTTCTGTTCCCCTAACACTGCCAGGCAACCCAACTTATTTCCTCCTCAGCTTGCATTGCATGAGTGGATTTTATTATGGATTTGTTTGGGCATGGATTAAGAAACTGTACGTTTTCCCCAATTCTTCAAATGGAATAAAATACATGCATTATAAAATCAGATACCAACCACAGATGTGTCCTTATAGCTTAAACCAGGTATGGTTTAATCTGTTACAATCTTCCAGGTAACTGTATTCTCGTAGGTGAGGAAATCTAAATTCAGACAACTGCACTTCTGAGAGCTGTGAACTGCACAGTGGAATAATCATTATTCCATAATATTGACCAGTACTTACTTTGTAAGTTGTCTTATCTCTGTAAACCAGTACGTAAACAAATCAGAAAAGATCAAGAACATTGCATGAAAATACTAATACTTTTGACAAATGTAATTTAGATGAAATTATTCTTTACAGTGAATTATAAAATCTATTTTATTAATGCTGTGTAGACTTGGTACATTGTTTGCTACTATGTTTTGCTAATCATTATTCTAAGGCAAGGCTAGAAATATGACAACACACTGGAAGAACAGTGAAGCGTTTGATGCTTTTCCAGTTACCAACTAGCACAGTTCTATTGTTGAAATACAGTTATGTTATTTGTTATTACTTGGCAGTCTAAAATAATTAATCAGACAATGACTACACATAAGATCTCAAGTGAATTTCAGTGTCTTCCACCGATTTCAGGCAGAAGCCTGCTTCCTTCTGCCTCTCCCTCTTCTCCTCTCCAAAAAGCCGTATCACGCATCTGTTGCAGACTTCCCAGAAATCTGCCAATTTCAAACTACTTTGAATTGAGGAGAAGAGAAAAAGCTTTCATGGGTAACGTCCTGCCAACCATCATCTCTCTTATATATCAGTTGGTAGCAGCTGTGCCAGAGGAGAGATTTAATTCCTGATAGGCCATTTAGGACTTTATGGGTCATAACAAACATCTTAAATTCCATCTGGAGACCATGAGGCAGACACTGTAAATACCACAGAAGTACATCAACACTCCCAGTAAAATACCCTCTTCTACCCTCTCAATAGTAAGTGACTACTATGTACCGCATCTGTGTCAGCTCCTCAGAGATTCTGAGGTACAACACCATGAAGACTATACTTTTACAGTCTAAGAAAATGACTCCCACTCCCCCCCAGAAAAAGAACAACAAAAAATTCTAAAAACCATGACATAAAGTAGCATAAATCTGGCTCAAACAAATCAGAAAATGAGAGATAAACCCGAGAGACAAGTGGTGAAAATGCTCTGTTCCGTAATGGGATCTTCAGATAATAATAGAGAATCTATGCTGCCAGTGATGAATATTAATGAGAGCTGACAAATGTCTCCATCTTTGGTAACTGAATACTCACCCACTATTGTCCAAGTTTCATCTAAGATGCGTTTTTTACTACCTTATGTGGCTTGTGAATTGTGTCTCTTTCAGAGTCAAGGCAGCTAGTTCTGCATCACTGGAGCAAGGAAAATTTGTTTCTTTTGTCTGGTGTTAAATACCCTGTGGCAGCTGATACGAATAGATGTTTGTTAACCAAATCTTAAGACTGGATGCTGCCATCTAAACGCTACTGGATGCTCCCCGTGTTGGATCATTTTTATCTTATTTCTTCATTCCAAAAATTTTCAGTTTAAGTCCTCATGATTCATTCAAGATTCTCATGACTGAAACATAGTTGTCTTATTTGGGGTCTTTACAATCACTTTATGATCCTATTGTACCAACATTTGCCTCATTGATCCGTGATCAGTATGTACAAAAAATACAAATGGAGGCAAAATCCTTGGATGAAGAATTCTGCGGTGTTCTGTTTTGTTACCGAATGATGTAAAATTCTTTATTTAGCTAGTTTAGCAAACTTTTAGTTTTTTTAAATTTCATTTTCAAACAGAGGTTTCCCATGATCTTAACTCTTTCAGAAGGCTTTTTTTAAATGTTTAAGGGCAAGTACAAAACAGCGTCTATTTTTCCCCCTCCCCGCAGCTGTATTCCTTCCCTTTTGTCACTATACCACTGCAAGTGCTTTTTCTGCACATATGGTTCAGAACATCTTCCAACTGTTTTGAGACTCTTGAAATACCTCAGCACCTGCCACTGCAGCTTAAATCCTGCTACCTCCTGTGTACACATAAATATTAAGGCACATATGGTACTTTGTCAAAGTCCCAAACACTTAGTCTGTATTATATGCGCTATCATTTGCAGAGTGATAATTTGCTTTCAGAAAGCTTTAACATTCATCAGATCATAAATTCACATACACGTATCTCCTCTTGAGATCTCCAGAACTACTATTGTGCTTCATTAACTGGATCAAATAAAGAAGTTTACATCACATAGAGAAAGAAGGAGAAGCTTTGTGCTATCACTGGAGAAAAGACTGTCAGAGCCTACTTAGCAGGCATGTTATATTCCAGTTCAAATTTTAATAATGTGGTACAGATTCTGCTCTTTCCTCTTTTTTCACTTTTCTTCAAAAGCTTGAAATACAGACTGTTCTGTTTTGCAACATCAGTGATTCAGTGGAAAAAGCCACTTTTGTTCTGTTTCAAAATCTCCATGAACTTCAGTATTTCATGGTTCCAAACTCAACATAGTAACAACCTCAATTCTTAAATATTCTACTAAAAAGCAAGTGCAAAATGTGTATCCGCATCTTCAATATTTTCAGAATTAGGGCAGCAATGTTGAAGAGTATTGATAATGCATAAAGTGAAGCATAAACAGTTTCCTACAGAATTAAAAGACAATTTCAACAACTTAAAAAAGGAAAGGCAAGAAAAAGAACATGGAAAAAAAGACTTAAACATTACATATGGTGTTTGAACATGTAAGCAAATATAAATGGGCTCACAGTTTTATATATATGTAACAGGAAAATGTATGACCTATATTAACTACACTGGCTGGTTGTTACAAATAACACAGGCACATGCAAGTGATCTTATCCTAACTACAATGAAAGATCTTCAGACAACAGTATCACAGAATCTGACACATAACAACTCAGTATCATTTGTGGATTTCAAACAGACTTATCATTTAGTGTGCATGAGTGCTGGGGTGTTTTTTCCTTTCCTTTTCTTTTTTTAAACAGAAATGAGAGCAACACAGCAATTCCTAAGTAGTTCACTTACATCATACAGGAGTTCATAATTTTTCTCAGTTTGAACCTGATTTTAATATTGAAAATATTAGTTCCTATTCCATAGTAACATTTCATAGAACAATTCCCTTACCGTTTATGATATCCTAACATTTTACATAGTCAGTTATATGAACGTATTTGCAAAAGGAGAATTTGTTTTGACATTGTATACCTAAATTTTCCTTTGAGCTATATGGGGAAAGTTACACCTTGAAGAGATAAAATTTGTTTGAAATTTTTATTTCAAATATTTTCTGTCATGTACCTGAAAACATGAAACAAAAATAATATGAGATGAAACTTTTTAGCACTCTCAGGAGTCTTTTTTCCTCCTGAAGTTCTGACAGAACTGAGCATCTTGAAGCAAGAGATTTTGATTCTTTGGATTCTAAAAAGGTTGCTCTGGTAAATTCTACTCTTTGCAGATGTAACATTTTATAAAAAAAGATTATTAGTTATGATCTGATTTGAATATTCTGTAGAAGTCAGGGACAGGACACAGTTTCAAAACTGGGAAGTTTTGAGTTCTGGACTTTTCTGAGTGTATGACTAACAACTAAAACTATTTTAATAAGAATCAATGAAGGAAAAAGTCTTTCCCTTCTTCACCTACTCTTTCCCAAAGCTGTGATATGTCAAAATGCAAATGTCTCTGTTTCTTAAACTTGAAGCAGGTTTTTCTTAAATATCGATGTTTTGGAGATGAATCAGTAATATTTGTCTATTTTCTTTACTCATGAGTGCTAACAACTGCGTAGAGATAGAAATATTTTTCTAAATCAAATTTGAGAGCAGATTCTTATTCTTGTGTTATCTAGTGTAATAAATAAACTAAAGTTTATTAGGGAAGCAACATGTTGATTGGAAAAAGAAATTGAGAAATTAAACATATGAGCAGGGAATACTTAGGAATATATATGATTAAGAATAAACCCACAATACTCTTCAGAGTCACTTAGCTTGCCTTCTGCATACATAATTAGACCCTGGTACTGTTTGGCATGACTCCCATGCCTAGGCACAATGTTTTTCTGCTGGTAATAACTTCTTAAAGGAAATATATATGTGTTAGCCACACACCAGACCATCATATAATGACTGGCCAGACTTTTTAAAGGTAAAATATACTGATGACTGGAGTACTACCATGGAGGGATGTAGGTTCCTCAGGAAGACCAGACCAGGAAAACAAGGAGGTTGAATTGCCCTTGATGTGAGAGAACAGCTGGCATGCATGGAGCTTTGCCTGGGGATGGACGATAAGCCAACTGAGAGATATAGGTAAGTATTAAAGAGCAGACCAATGCAGGTGACGTAAAGTGGGTGTCTGCTATAGGCCACATGTCCAGGAAGAACAAGACGATCAGGGCTTGTAGAGATGGCTAGAAGCAGCCTCACATTCACAGGCTCTGGTCCTCATGGGGGACATCAACCATCCTGATATCTGCTGGAGAGATGACATAGCAAACAATCCAGGAGGTTCCTGGAGAGCACCAATGACAACTTCCTGAACCAAGTGATAGAGGAACCATTGAGGAGAGGTAGTCTGCTCGCCCTCATACTCCCCAACAAGGAAAGGCTCCCTGGGGTTCAGAAGGCCAAAGGCAGCCTTGTCTACAGTGATCATGAGATGGTGGAGTTCAGGATCCTGAGAGGAGGAAACAAGATGAAAAGCAAGGTCACAACACTGGACTTCAGGAGAGCAGACTTTGGCCTCTTCAAAGATATGCTTGGTAGAGTCCCATGTGATACAATCCTGGAGGGAAAAGGTCCGAAGGAAGTTGGCAAGTATTCGAGGATCACCACCTCCAAACTCAGCAGCAGTCCATCTTGATGAGCAAATGGTGAGAAGGCGTGCATGGATGAACACGGAACTCCTGGGAAAACTTACACACAAAAAGGAAGCATACAGAAGGTGGACGAGTAACCTCCAAAGAATACAGACACTCTGTCCAAGCATGACCAAGTTAGGAAAACCAAACCTNAGAGCACCAATGACAACTTCCTGAACCAAGTGATAGAGGAACCATTGAGGAGAGGTAGTCTGCTCGCCCTCATACTCCCCAACAAGGAAAGGCTCCCTGGGGTTCAGAAGGCCAAAGGCAGCCTTGTCTACAGTGATCATGAGATGGTGGAGTTCAGGATCCTGAGAGGAGGAAACAAGATGAAAAGCAAGGTCACAACACTGGACTTCAGGAGAGCAGACTTTGGCCTCTTCAAAGATATGCTTGGTAGAGTCCCATGTGATACAATCCTGGAGGGAAAAGGTCCGAAGGAAGTTGGCAAGTATTCGAGGATCACCACCTCCAAACTCAGCAGCAGTCCATCTTGATGAGCAAATGGTGAGAAGGCGTGCATGGATGAACACGGAACTCCTGGGAAAACTTACACACAAAAAGGAAGCATACAGAAGGTGGACGAGTAACCTCCAAAGAATACAGACACTCTGTCCAAGCATGACCAAGTTAGGAAAACCAAACCTCAGGTAGCCCAGAGAGGTTGCGGAGTCTCCATCCTTGGAGACATTCAGAAGCCATCTGGACTTGGTCCTGGGTAACGGGCTGCAGGGGACCCTGCTTGAACAGAGACCTTCAGAAGTCACATCCAACCTCAGCCATTCTGTGATTCTGTGATTTGAAAGTACGTTATTTGGCTATGCAAGGACAGAAAAAGGCAAATGCTTCTCTAGCAAAAAATAATTACTTAGCTACTGCCAGTGTTAACGGCAGATTTCTTTCCTATTCCAGATGTAGTATCATGCCGTGTCACATGCAACTAGAACCAAGGCCTTTTCCAAGTAAGTGAACACACATTATAGCTACACTGCCTGAGGTCAGCTCAACAGCCAAATTTCAACTCTGTCTATCAGTTCCAATCCCATATACATTCTGGACTTTGCTTCCTAAAGGGCAGCTTATTTTTTTTGCTTTATACTTAAATTAAAACTCAAATATACTTAAATTAAAACTCCACACCTCCTGAGATAGGTGCTCTTCCATTTCGTAAAAGTCATGCAAATAAATAAATTCTCAGACACTGAGGATATACTACACCATTATAAGATAAACAACAGTACCCTTTGTGTGTGTTTTTTGTTTCTCTTTTGCTAGTGTATGGGAAAAGGAAAAATTTCAAGCACGATTTCTTCAAGCGATTGTTTCACCACTTGGTCTCCTACATAAAGGAAATATATCTGAGGTTTTTTTCCTTTTAATGTATTTTTAATTGACTTCACNGCAGACTTTGGCCTCTTCAAAGATATGCTTGGTAGAGTCCCATGTGATACAATCCTGGAGGGAAAAGGTCCGAAGGAAGTTGGCAAGTATTCGAGGATCACCACCTCCAAACTCAGCAGCAGTCCATCTTGATGAGCAAATGGTGAGAAGGCGTGCATGGATGAACACGGAACTCCTGGGAAAACTTACACACAAAAAGGAAGCATACAGAAGGTGGACGAGTAACCTCCAAAGAATACAGACACTCTGTCCAAGCATGACCAAGTTAGGAAAACCAAACCTCAGGTAGCCCAGAGAGGTTGCGGAGTCTCCATCCTTGGAGACATTCAGAAGCCATCTGGACTTGGTCCTGGGTAACGGGCTGCAGGGGACCCTGCTTGAACAGAGACCTTCAGAAGTCACATCCAACCTCAGCCATTCTGTGATTCTGTGATTTGAAAGTACGTTATTTGGCTATGCAAGGACAGAAAAAGGCAAATGCTTCTCTAGCAAAAAATAATTACTTAGCTACTGCCAGTGTTAACGGCAGATTTCTTTCCTATTCCAGATGTAGTATCATGCCGTGTCACATGCAACTAGAACCAAGGCCTTTTCCAAGTAAGTGAACACACATTATAGCTACACTGCCTGAGGTCAGCTCAACAGCCAAATTTCAACTCTGTCTATCAGTTCCAATCCCATATACATTCTGGACTTTGCTTCCTAAAGGGCAGCTTATTTTTTTTGCTTTATACTTAAATTAAAACTCAAATATACTTAAATTAAAACTCCACACCTCCTGAGATAGGTGCTCTTCCATTTCGTAAAAGTCATGCAAATAAATAAATTCTCAGACACTGAGGATATACTACACCATTATAAGATAAACAACAGTACCCTTTGTGTGTGTTTTTTGTTTCTCTTTTGCTAGTGTATGGGAAAAGGAAAAATTTCAAGCACGATTTCTTCAAGCGATTGTTTCACCACTTGGTCTCCTACATAAAGGAAATATATCTGAGGTTTTTTTCCTTTTAATGTATTTTTAATTGACTTCACAGTGAGTTGACTACAGCTAAATCCACTTCACTTGATTTTAGAAATATTATGAGAGATGTTTAAGACAGATGTGTTGTAGAAAGATGTAGGATGAATCACAGAACTAGTTACATTAATCTTTAACTAAATTTGGATTACTTGAATCATAGTCTAAGTCATGAGGTAAAACTTTGCAGATCTCTAAACACCCAAGACTCAACAGCCTACTGTTCGGTATATTATATATAAAAAGAAGTTTAAGAAAGCATCAAAAGAAATGTTGCTTAATAAAAAAATTAGTATTATTAAGCTAGCTTGCCACTTACCACTATCAGGCAAACAAAAATAGGTAAAAAGTAAAAGCCATGAGTCTTCATTAAACTTAGAGTGAAGACTGCAGATTGCAGGAGGGGGGATTGCATAATTCATTCCAAGGCATGGCTGCTGCATGAACTCCTCCCAGTGATCAGTTTGGCTTCACGTAGTGAGGTGTCCATGTTAAATAATGGTCTTTAGCCTCACAACAGGCCTCTGGCAGAAAGGGGACTCCAGGAAGGGTTAAACGTTGCACAGTATTTACAGACGGCCAGAAAATTCTCTTGTGGATCATTTTTATTCTCTCAGTGATTTTTGCTTTTGTAAGAAAAATGTTTAGAAAACCTTCACTGCTGTGCTCCACACAGGAGTTAGCTGTTCCATATTTAGATACCTCCCTTGTAATCAGCAATGACAGGATATAGTTTGCCTGTAAAGGACCATATTGCACAGGCAGAGTCAAAAATCTCTAATGTGACAAACATTTCAGCCTCCAAAATGCTCTAACATGGTTCTGCCAAGTTATTGTATGTACTAGGATTGTTTCACGACACTGCACTAGTTACGTTACAAAACAAAACTTTTAAAGCGAGACCCGTTTTTCAAAGGAGAGCAAGAAGTTAGGATGGTATACGCAAAACTGTTTCACTGACTTAATTTACTTCCTTTCCTTCACTACGGGACGATTTTGTTCCAAATCCGTACTTCCAAATTCCTGACACATGCAGAAAACCTTTGCTCATATCTACTCTCAAACTGAGCTACTTTGTCTCAGTGCATGAGGGGGTAAAGAAGAGACGGGGGAAGAGTGTGGCATACACATGCCTACAGTGAATCTCACTGTTACTGGACGACTTAACTAATTCAGTGTCCTGCGACTGTGGCCCTGCTAGAAAACTGTCTTCAACAAGAGAACATAGGGTCAAAAGAGAAACTCTACTTTCCAGTCTGCTCCTTGCTGTAACAGCACTTTAACACAAAGGTTTACCATGAAAATTTTCAAAGTAAAAAAGGGCAGCTAATTGCTCAGCCCTGTTGATGAGTCATTTTAAGTTTTCCGTCTGTAGCTTTAAGAGTGCTTTGTTAATAATAGCCAGCTTTTTCTTCTATTTTGCTGCTTAGGATAGTATCTTCTTATGTTTTTAAAAAGGAAAGATAATATAGTTTTCCTATCTAGCCATCTGTGAATGGTCTTGTGGAGCAGTTCCTCTCACTTTCATACTGAATTATTTATTTTCACCTTAACTAGATAATCATTCATGAGCTGTGATATTCCAGAAACACAGTCAATCAATTCAATACCTAGTAAATGCATTTGATTTGATTTGATTCTTTTCAACAAGGATTGATGAGTACATTTGTGTATGTTGTGGGATTTTGTCAATAATTTAAATGGTATTCACTGTACTGTTAGCTGCTTAGAATCAGACAAATCAGAAATAAAAAACTCAGATCAATTATATCAATTGCATCATAAGACTGGAATAGTTCTCTAACAATGAAGATGTGAGCCATCAAGCTGAGACAATAACTAAGCTTTGCCAAAAGGTCAGAATAATCATACAAAATCATTTCTGTAATGATAAGAGCACTTATTTGGTTTTATTTAAATACAAAATTATTTAGCTCCAGCATAGAAAAAAAGTTTCCAGAACTGCACTGTTTTGGAAAAGGGTTGCCTTACTGACTTTCTCTTTTACTTTTTTATTTGGATTACAATGGATTTGCTCTTTTACCAGATGGATGGAATATTGTATAGCAAACAGAAGTGTGAGGAGGCTATAAAATTCTATTCTAACAGCATCACCAACAATGAGAGGTCATGGTGTAAGTAGATTTAACTCAAAGTTTGCAACAGTGGGTAGAAAGAATTTTCACCTCTTCTACACTAACAGCTCTTAATATCCACATTTGACTGACAAATAGCTACCTGTCCTGATTCCCTCTGTGGAATTTTCATACAAATTTTCAGACAGCTGTGTATTTATTGCATGTCCTCTTCCTCTTCCAAACCCTGCTTAGACTGCGGAAGACCTAAAATCAAAATGGATCATGCTGACCTACACTAATCTACCATTGCTTTCTCAAGGTGCATACTGTTCCACGTATCTTTTTGTTCTCTCTTTTGGTTTAGAACAAGATCTGCCTTTCTCTGTGGTTGTTCAGTAACTTACATAGCGTGATCCTGCCCCCTCACTGGCAGTCTGCATAGTTATTCAATGATAATAAATAATTTTGACACAATACAGGAAGTCCAAGAATAAATTCAAATGACATTATATTTCTGGAACATTTCTCAGGCCACAAAATATTGATTTTTTTTTTAATAAAAACTCTTTCTTCAAATGAAAACATACTTTTTTTCTTATTTGACTCTAAAAGCTGATCCTTAGCCAAGAGATCATAACATTTCAGTTCTTTTTTTTCCTAACGTACTAGTGTGGTTCTGAGTGAAAGCGAATAAAGTCCCAGAAATCACCATAATCCAACAGGAAAAAACCAAACAGTTTCAACTTTGGGGTCTAGCTTCACAAGATCTGCATGTGCACTTGGCAGAACAGAGAACGCTTGTGCCTAGAGTATTCACCAATGATGGAGGCGAGCTAAGCACAGGAGCTCTTTCTGACTGAAAGCAGGTATTTTACCCTACAACAGAGTGCACTAGCATTGTATTTGGGTAATATAAAGGGGTATTATAAAGCCCGTAGGTATGAGTCATTTCTGTAAACACCATTCAATTCTTCAAAATACTGAATGTTCATTGGTACATCTGTGATCTGTCTTAGTGCTCTCACAGGAGACCATCTAAAACAGACACTTGTGACGTTGGCCACAGTGCCTCTGCTTGATTCTTCATTTATATACATAGTGAGTTTCAGGGGTGTAATCTATGACCCAAAACTGCCTTTTTCTGAGAACTGCTAGAACCATTTTTTTCATGCACAATTTATTACATTTGTTAGTAACATTTTAGCCATATATGTGAGAGTATCAGATTGCCACACTGGCTCAGCAGTCCATAAGTATTCAAATAGTTCCGTTTCTAGGAATAATATCATATCATCAGATATTCTAACTTGGTAATAGTGGCATATAGGGGCAATTACTGTGTCAACAAAGGAATTCAACTTTAAATAAGAGATATAATTGACTTCACTGGACTATTTATATATCTATCCAGAGCGTCTGGTTTTTCAGTCAAGCATTCAAACTCACCTTGGGTTGCCAGAGGTTTTGTCAATCTGTGATATTGATATACAGAATTGGTAACCAGACGCTGTGCTACACATGTGATGTTGACAACTGATTTTAACTATGAAATGTGAAAAGCAAGTGGCTATAAGAATGTGGAGATCAACAGCACCCAAAAAACTCTTACTCAGGATTACTTTTATATTTTTAACATAATAATTAGTTTTACCTTATCTAAGTATATTCTTCCAGATCCTGCTTAACAATGCTTAAAAGTTTTGTTTGATTTTTACATAGGTCATCAATAAGAAGGTCATTTATGTTGCCAAAAAGATGGTCATTATGTCAGTCGTCAGCATTGTCCTTTATTTAATTGCATTAGCATGCAGCTAGCAGTCTATAAAAAGAATTACTGGACAACCAGCGATCCTGATTGGAAACTATTGTTTCTGATAACATAAAAAAATTTTTTATAACTTCCTTGGAAAATGAAAGGACATATCTTTTCGAGGTCACTCAGTGACCTAAAAGATTCATGTTATTTTTCTCTTCAGAAGAAAGAATATCCACTTGCTTAAATATATGCAAATAAAATATAATTATAAACTTTTAAATGCAAATTTGATTTTATAATATTTAAAATATTATAATAATGTATGAACAGCTGTATTCCAAAAAAGCTCCAAGAAACGAATGACATTTAAGGAAAAGTTCTGTGAGGCACTCTGCATTGACAGAGGTGTTAGTGATGTGCATTGATAGCAGTGTAATAGAACTTCCCTGGAGTTATTTAATACAATTATAAGACTAGGTCCGCTTTCAAACAGCATCTTACGAAAATGTCTAGTGTCTGAAATACAACAGTATGGCACTTTTTCAAGCTTCACTTGTACATTTCAGGTTCACTTATCCACTGCTCAAAATTTAGCTTTCAGCTTTTTCAGTGATTTGTAAATTATCACAATAGTAAAAGCTGTGCTCTTCCGGCTGTTGCAGCTTCTAATCAAAGCTGGATATTAAGGGTCAGATTCTTCTTCTCAACAGGACAGGTTAACTGCAGTGCATTCAGATTTTTACTACACCTGCATGGAATGCAATGTTTTTTCAACAAAAATTCATTTTGGTTTAGTCCAATGTTATATTCAGCAAACAGACACATGGGGATTACATTTTGTTTTTTTGTTAACCAAGTCAGAATTTCTACTCATTCTTTTTTTTTTTTTTTTCCACCTGATCTTTTTAGTAAGACAGCAGACAAAAGGCACTGTTCAAATCTCCAAAAGCACGGAAAAAATCAGTGATCACTTCATGAAGAGAATAGGGAAGGGAAGGAAGGACTTATTTTGTTCATTAAAACCACTGTCATTTCAATAATCAAACTTGCAGTGATTTGCAATCAGTGCATCAGGACAGCTGAGGGGGTAATAAACAACAGCTGGAGGTTTTGGCAGAGACGAGAAAATCCTGCAGCTGTGTTATCAAATAAAAGGTAATGCAGAACTCCAATTTTAACAAGATGGTAAATATTTTTTCTCTTCCCACACCTTGCACACATTGGTTAAGGCTGAAAAGTCTTTTATTTTCCCATTTCTCTAAATATGTTTGTACACAAAATATTTCCTTTCTCCATACTGATGTTTCCACACCAAACAGGTAAATGCCAGCATCTCTTCTCACAGTAAATATAAGCAATATTTTCCTTCCAAAGTAAGTTTTGCTCAAGAAAGAACTCATTTAAACCATGTACTGAGACTCTCAAGAGCTCTAGCTTAAGCTAGAAGTCTACCTTAACGAAAATGAACACAAGCAGCAGTCAAATTTTTTCCACTAAGTAAAACAAATGACAGATTTTTAGCACTGAAATCACAACAGTGACAAATCTACTACTTGACTTGGAAATTAAAGACATATACCACACACAAGCTGACAGACAGTGTTTCTTTACAGACACCTTTCCAAAGGTTTTTCTTACTGTTGAATACCTGTAAAAACTGATCACAGAACACAGAATCATTTAGGTAGGAAGGGAACTGTCGAGATTTAGTCTAACCTCTCCACTCAAGCAGGGTCAGCTAGAGTAAGTTGCCCAGGACCCTGTTCAGTTGGGTTTTGAATATCTCCACAGATGGATATCTACAATAAGCTACCATGTAGGCTGCTCAGCAGGTCCGTTCGACAAGTCTTCATTGTCCCACAACAGTAGCACTGACCATATAAAGTGAGAAGCTCCAACTTCCAGTGTATTTTCCATTTCACTAGCCGAAACTGCCATTTCAACAGAGAGGTCTGTCACGCGAGAAGAACGTTCCAACATTTGTAGACTTTCAAACATTTTTCGGATATTGATACCAATATAGATATGAAATACAGAATAGTACTGTACTGTATGTCAGTATTCTGTGACATTTAATATTTTTGTGATAGACTAACTGGAATGTTTATCCATATCAAAGCAGAATGAAACTATATTGCTTGGAAATACTGAGAAACAGGTTTATTTACTATTCTCATGGCCACTAAAACTTCAAGAGGTAATGGAAGGTTCTAAAAGGACAATGTACTGGTTTAGCTGTAGAACATTTACAGAAGGGAAGCAAGAAAAATCCCTCATAAACTTCAACTATGACACAAATACACCACCTTAAGTGATGAAGTGTCATTCTTTTTATGCTCATTTTGCTCTTGGTGATGACAGTTAATGAAGCTGCCAATAGTGCCTGTGCTTTTGTGATGAGGATATCTCTCTGCTAAGAACCAGACTGAGATTTCCCTTTCCTTCTCTGAGAAGAGTGGTGTTTGGATATTCACCCAGTTAGAAGCAATAATTGCTCAGTTATAAAATACATTTTGCGTTTACAACCTAAGAAGCAAAAGCACATAATTTACACATCTTCAGCAGTAAAGTAAATAAAACAAACAGAACAAACTACATCTGAGCATAGCTCTGAATCATTTGAAATGGTTCATTCGACTCAATCTTAGTCCATTCTTGTGGAGCTAAGAAAGTTGACCTAATCACATTTAATCTCCATTATGCAATCATCCTGTGTAGCCCTGCTTCTTTGGTCCTCTTTCACAAACACTTATTACCTACAATGTCACTATACCAAATCATCTGCCTGGTTTCAAGGGTTACATTTATAATAAGGGTGAGTTTGCACTGCCACTGTTTTAATGAATTCTTTTTCCATTGAAATTATTTATTCTTTGGTTTTCCCAGATAAAATATTTCTACATTATTCAATGAAGTATTTAAGTAATTTAGTCATTAAACAAAAGCCACACACTGAAAATTATCACTCACTTGAAAAATACAAATGAATACAATAAAAGGAGAATATGAAACTCGGGGCAAAAGCTCAATGAAGGCCCAGTGTAGCAGCAGCAGCACCTCACTCACACTAACTTCCATCCTGGAGCCTGTACAAGAAAACAGGATCTGACCTGCAAATAGTAAAATACAAGTAGAACAACAGTACAGAAAGAACTGGTGAGAGGAAACAGTGACCTTTCTTAATTTCATATATAAGTTAGTTAATATAATTATATAAATGGAGACGAAGGCAGGGAAGAAAAAAGGAGGCATCTGAGTAAAATATTTGATACCGGTTTTAACAAATTTGTGCCATGCCCTCACCTACCCGTAAGCGCTATGGCTTATATGAACAACAGTCAAACATCTGCCTACATATAAACCAGGTAAAATGATGCAAGAATTTTAAATACTGTTTTTATATATACTCTCCAACTTTATAGCATCCAAGTATATTATTATAACTACCATGGTATTAGTTGTGCTCACACTACAAGGCTTTGATAAGGACCATCAACTAGGAAACACATTTCAATATCAAGCTATGTGCATTTTGCATTTGACTGCTCTCTCTTAAATGTATCTGAAAACCCATTTTAACACTCCTTCTTGGAACACAGCATCCTGGCTCCTCTGAATTGCTTAACAAAAGTTCTGTTGATTTTCATGGAGCTAGATTTTCACTCCTAGTATTTCATTATTCTCAGAAACAACTAGGTTGTATCATCAGACTTTTTTTCACCACAGAAAGCCAAAATTTTCCAGAAGAATGATTTATCAACAGAAGAAACAGATGGCCCTGTCCATGGAAAAGAATGATAATAGGATGCCACGTCAGCACTCCTGAAGAGGTCTTTGATATTCACTGGAGCACAATACTTCAGCACACAAATAAAGAGAACTTTTTCTCCCCATGTTGGGATGCTTCAGTGGTGGAACACTGAAGAAATTGCAGTCTTGGTCCCAGTAGAGAAACTGATCCTCAGAAACAAAAGCATATGCTCTTCTGCACTACTGCACAGCATAACTAAAATGACTCCCTGAGCTCTTTGAAAACAAATTAGGTATTTGAGGCTTGACAATAATAAAGTGTGTCCACCTCTCTGAGAAGTGCTGCCACAGAAAACTCGATGGATGATCTGTGCGAGGGTCTGAATTTCACAAGGAGTGAACCTGAGCGGTTGCTGACTGCACTCCTTGAGCTCCCCTGCGCTAGGCCCTTTCCTCACAGGGGTCTGTCGGACTTCCCTCCCTCCAAACTGTTGAGAAGGGAGTGTTGCAGAAGAAGGAGCAACACGTAGAACAAAAATGTGCTTTGGGTAAAACAAAGCATTGAAGGGAATAACCAGGTCTTCGTTCTGTCCTTCCAGGGGAATGCAGAGAATAACAGCGCAGGTGGATAAAAGCACTGTCAGGAAAACCTAGCCAGATCTAAGCAATCCTATCAGTTTCTCAAGTAGATATTCAGTACTAGGTGAATAAAAATAGGTTAACACTACTGCCATTGTTACCACTTAAATCTCAGATCTAACTTCCTGCAACACCTACAAAAACTTCACAGGAAATCAGCCAGATGAAACGAGGTCAGTGAGACTGAACACCCAAGGCATATAGTAAGGAGTAAGGTGCAATCCTAGTACTTCCCCATCTGTAACACCAACTGTATATAATTAAGGTTCCCAGCATCAATGACAACAGCACTACTTGTAGCCTTGACTTTCTCAATAAGATACATAGTAAATGCATTTAGGCCTGGTTCAATTATGTACTTCTTATGAAACCTTGAGAAGTTTTGTGCCTCCCTGTTACTTCTTTTCTTTTCTGAAAAAAAAAAAAAATGGGAATAATGTTTCTCGAATCTCTTAACAATGCTATGAGTATATATTTGTATTTTCAGTAAGATATTGTAGGGATGAGCAAGCAAACAAATAAAAAAAAATCCTATGAGATTTTCCAGTATACTTTGAAATTTATGTTTTTTTCAAATCATATGAAATTTTGCTCCTACAAGAATTCTAGAAACATTAAAAATGCCAATAAAAATGAGAAAACACGTAAGCATTAGGAATACCAAGCATTGTAATTCCTCTGTTTCATATATCCTAAACACTGAGAGATGGTGTGAACTTTAATTGCTAACTTTTGGAGAGAAGTAAAATATAACCCTTTTTTCCTTCACATAGCAGGAATTAACTGTGCTTCATTGACAGTAAAACTCCCAAAGTGCAACTGCATGTTCTAGATTATTTTTTTTTTAAGTATTTACTTGTGTACAATGGATTGTTAACTTCCAGAAGATACAAGAAATTCATTCAAACTTATTTTTCTGTATATCCATTTTTAAATTCTAGTCAGGGTACTTCTAAATAGTGGCCAGTCTATTATATACTCTGTATCCATCAAACTCCACAGAACATTATTGGAGGGTTCTGACTAATTTTAAAAAAACACAAGGTTTTCATTTTTTGCACAGCTGCTTCTGCATTCATAAAACACTGATACACACAGGTAATCAGAGCAACAACTACTTAACAAACTAACATTATTTTCCATATAACATATATATATATATGTTCAAACAGATCAAAGCAATAGAAGCATTGCAACCTTCCCTAGAATTTCAGTACACTTATTCAAAGTGCTGTGGTCTAGATGAGAAAATGTTATCTGCTGAGCACCACATGTACTGTACATGGCATTAAACTAAACAATTACGTTTGGTCACTCAATTTTTCTATATTTAAGCAGTTTCGTTCATTCTTTAATGGGATAATGTAAACACATTTACTTAAAACCTTTAATCCCATCCCTGAGCTGGTTAAAACTAATTAAAAATTGCACATAAATTTTATTCTACAGAACTATTAAGGATTTCTTGCTTAAAATCCATTGCCTTACTTATCCCTGACACAGACTGGTTCTAATCACTAACTGCAGATGCTTTTGATGCCTGCAAACTGCTCTGAATTGCAATAGAATAAATAATTGTTACTGTCAACAGAAAATATTTCATTATATTCAGCAGAACAAACTATGTTTCCAGTCACCATTTGGTCAATCTGGAGTCATGAACTGAATTACTGTTGCACCACATCTATATTTGTAATGTAAAAATAATTATTAGGTCATATTTTTCCTTAAACTTTTAATTACTTTTTAGGAAGCTTATTAATGTGATGACTATTTGAGTCTAATACCCTGTATTTTTAGCATTGAATACACTTAACTGTAGTGTTTCCCTTTATTTATGGTTATGGTTTACCACAGCATTTTCAGTCTGTAGTTGCATATAATCATTATTGCCTGTTTCATTTCACTCTACCTGAACAGTCCATTAAACTGAGATTATTAATTGTTCTGCTGATGCTGTGTAGCACAGTGATTTGCACGTTACCTTTTATAAAAGAGAAGCAATAGCCTAGCACTCAGTTCAAGTGATAGCTTTTCCTAGAGTTTATGAGAGCTGTAAGGATTCCTACTCAGAAAAGGAGACAAACATCATTTGTAAAAATCAGCTTGGGTGGCTGAACTGTTCTTCCAACTTTGCACCAATAAAAAGGAAAAAAACCTTAAAAAATAGGTCAGATACTTACCCTTGTTACTACTTTCACATCTCATACAATAATAATAATCCCTGCTATTACATAAAAGGCATTTGGGGTGAAATTAACACTTGTTATCTAAGAAGAACATCATATTAGTAGCCTAGCTCAAGTTTTCCTTAATTAATCTCAGTACTCAGAGATCTAGTATCACATTGGAACAAATTCACTGTGTTACATTTAATGCAACTGATTTTTCACTGATATAGCTATCAAGCTTCTCAAAGATTTCTCAGGAAAAAGAACCAACATACTAACTTAGCGTCATTAATATAATGCTAGTGGGATACCATTCGCCTGCTGTATTCAAGTGTGGTAAATTATTAATGTATACACACGTCCTGTATTAACATTGTCAGCAACCAATCACTGCAGAAACTACTGCTTTTGTCAACAGAAGATTCCTGCAATAGGACTTATGCTAAGATGCTGAGGAAGCGCTAGTGTAGATATTAGGTCATTTTCTCACCTGACACTCTACAGAGCTGCCATGTTTTCCATAATTTTACACCAGTCTTACTTCCTCAATCACTAGGTGGAAGGACTAGCCCTATAAAAACTTTACTTCCATAATTAGCATAAATCTGTGTTTAATTTCACCAAGACAAGTTGTAAGTATTCCAATATGCATTTTTGGCAATAAATGCTAGGATGAAGAAACACATACCGTGTCTCTCCCAAGCACCAAAACCTGTGCAAACACACTGAGCCACATGTACATTCAGTACACGCTCACTCATGGTCACATACCATATTAATGAAGGCAGAAGTCTCCCAGCACTGAAGAGAGCCAGAAATATCCTTCCTGAGGAACCCCTAAGCTATAGTTCCCATCAGCTTATAACCTACCCCTAGCAGTATCCATTTTCTACCTTCTTGCTACTCGTACTTACTGAGAGTGAAGAGGAATTTTCAGCAGGGTCCACTGAACTAATCTAATATCTGATCAAATTTACTCAGTCTTTACACATATATCCAAGAGGAATACTCTTAATTCCTTAAAAAAACCAGATACGCTTGGAGTACAGGCTTCTATGCCAAGCACTACACGTACACAGCCAAACTACAAACAGGCTGAAGAAGATCAAAAACTGGGTGACTTAGGAGTATCTGTTGCAGACCATCAGTTAGTTACTAAATGTAATGCTTCGAGCAGCAGCAATGAGGGAAACAGTTACTTCTAACAACAGCCATCTTACAAGGCGCAGAGAAAAGACAGAAGTAGTTAGCAAATCAGTAATGGCTATCTGTTAGGAAACTGAAATTTCTTCTACATTTTTGAGGAAAACTAATGTTAAATTATAACATGTTGGGCCCCAGTGTCATGGAGCAGTGAGGGCTAGCAGCCCTGCCAAGGATGGAGAGCCAGGAGCCAGCCATGACAACAACACAGGCAGGGACAGGGGCTTGGCCCTGGCAGCAGCTTCCCTGCAGTGGTGCCTGGGAGTCTCTCTCTCCAAGGCCGCCACCGGGAAGGGGCAGCCCTCAGCTTCCCTATCACTGCCATACGGCCCTAAGCCCCAACAGTTAAACCTCCAGGAGCAGGGATTCTCTCAGGGCCCTGACAATTTCTGTAAAACTCACTGGGCAACAGCTGCAACACTAGTTTGGTGTCAACTGCACTAATAGGGTACCCAGAACAAAGAAGGAATCAGAAGTTCTGCAGGCTCAGAATTTGTTCCTACATGTTATAATTATCAGCTGATGTTTTTGTTAGTAATCACAGAGATGCCTTCTGCCTCTTACAAAAGAGTTGGTGGATACACAGCTGTAACACATCTTTAGAAGAGGACAAAAAAAAAGTCTTGAAAAAGCTTGAAAATCTTGCTCATGGAAGTACAGAAGAGGGACTGTTTAGTCCTTGTCCTGGTATGGACTGAGAAGGAAAACCTTGGCTAGGCTTCTCTTAATCAGTTAAATAATGATTTTCAGATGCGACAACAAATAGTCCTTGAGTTTTTGAATGTAAATTTCCACCTATTCGTTTCCAGATGTCATCATCCTCTGTGATGTTACAGTAACATTGTTGAGAGTAGTATTTGTTCAACATATATATTTTTATATGCAAAACATGCACACAGAAGCAGAGCTTTGAATATTTTTATGTATATACCCACAGATAAAAAAGGTTCACACTTTGCCGAGTGATTCTTTTCCTTTTTCTACAGTTCCAAGCTTTATAAATAGTACCACAACTTGATTCACTGCTTGTTATTACTGAATAGATACCATGAATGGTTAAAATGTACAAACATATGCCATATGTATAGCATTATGAGCCAGCAATGTGCCCTTGTGGCCAAGAAGGCCAATGGTATCCTGGGGTGCATTGAAAAGAGCACGGCCAGCAGGTCAAGGGAGGTCATCCTCCCCCTCTACTCTGCCCTGNTGAACCTGTTTTGGCAGGGGGGTTGGACTAGATGATCTTCAGAGGGTGCTTCCAACTGCTACTATTCTGTGATTCTGTGATTTTTACCTTGCATGTTGTCTTTGCAACCCTTGAACTTTCAGAAGCAGTTATACTTCAGTTGCTTCAGTATTGGTAAATCATCTTATAAATTTTGCCTTCAAGTGTGGCCCTTTAGTAGCCTCTCTCCTCTAATGGACAAAAATGTGTCTTTATGCAAATCCAAACACCATAGCTGATAATTGGGGGTTGGAAGTCTAAATGAAGAGTAGCTGAAGCACCAAAACCTGTCTGAATTTCTAGATCTAAGTTAATCTCCGACATCCTGTGAAACAGTGGTAAATGCCACTATTTCCAGCTGCTTTAGTGTTCGATACATGTAGGAAAACATAATGTAACTAAGATTTACGATCATCTCTCAATATAGTTCAGGAAGAACAGCTGCTCCTTCCCTAGTCATGCAAGACTGAAGTCTGGGGAATCAGACACATTACAAAGGCTTCGAAGGGCATGCCTGCATTGAGTAATGAGCTATATTGATCCTAGCCAGGAGGCTGTCGTACATTGAGAAGTTACTGACCACAGAGCACTTAACCTAAGTAGGTTCAGGCAGGTGCTGCACAGCGCTACGCTGTGCTATGCTACACGTATAGCTTCTCCTTCATGCCTATATTGTGCTGTGGATATCCCTTGGCTGTAGGATAAAATTAGCTAGCTAATCACAGTGGAGGAGTTTGTAGGAAGTTCCCACTTGGCACCGCCTGCATGTCCTTGTCTTTACCTTAGAGTGAAGCAGCACAATCTCACATGAACATCCTTTTTCCTAACAATAGAAAAGATAAATTTGATTGTTTTCTTCTAATAAAATCCTGTAAGAGCTCTAAAGACTGAAGAGTGCCTCCATGGAAAGGATCTGTACGGTGTGCCATGCCCTAACTAGAAAAGTCTGACTGATGCTGCAAAACTCGGGGTTTCCAGCATCTGAAAGAACATAAGATTATTCTCTTTTTCTTCTAGTGTTAGCTTCAATACATAGTATTTTAAAACAATGCATTATGGAGTCAGAGTACTTTTCTTCCTACAATCACAACAAACACTTGCCGCAGTACATTACAGGAGTACGGTACTGAGACCCACAGTGCTAGCCCAATCCGTTACCAATGGGGCTCAGGCCCATAGGTGTATTTCAGCTTGACCTTAAAAGCTGGATGGCTTTTCCCAAGATATAACTTGTTAGGTTTGATATAATCGGTACAAATCTGCATGACGGAGCAACTTCAGGTGTCTTTGCACAAGCTCTGCAGATTTACTCTGCTTTCTGTAACGCACCATGTGTGGTACAAAGCCTAAGCAAAGTATTGAAAATCTATTAAAAGAAACAGAAAGCAATCAGCAGCACAGCAGCTAGAAAGATATATTCAACATCCTGTAGGGTTTTGTGTCTCTTGCCAGCTGATACCATCTGATATCTGATTCTCTTGGACCAATTCTTACCTTCTCATCTTGAACTCTGAAATCAAATTATTAAGTAATTTTGAGTTATAACCAAAAAAGTCAAGAAAACACACAGATTCTTGGTGCAATGATTTCTGCTGTAAAGTTGTTTGTTTTTCCCTAAAATGCTGTTATTTACTTGTGCTGTTATGGCAGTCACTTCCTAATATAATTCCATGCTGCCACACGTAATGTAAAATGCATGCCTTCAGACTTCCACATTCAGTTCACTAATAATTCACCACTCAGAACTCAAAAAAATGATGTCCTGGTTTGAGGTAAAACAG
>VYXH01007392.1:65871-79580 GCA_013397275.1 Burhinus bistriatus | reverse complement strand
GACATGACTGTCATCCTGGGAGCTTGATACTGTTTTCTACATATTTCATTATTTTATTTCAATTATTTTATTATTAATATTTCATTAAAGTAATTTAGTTCCTCCTAAATTCTTAAGTCTCTCTTTTTCTCCCTCTCCTGTCTCCCTTCAGAAGCAGAGCAGGAGAGAGAAAGCACCTGTTGTTCCCCTTGACTGGGCCAATCTGGCCCAAACTACGACGAATGATAAAAAGAATATTTATGTTTAACACTTAATTCACTAGTGTCAGGTACCTCCACATTATTCCTGGACTGCGGCATCTGAATCAAAGTGCTGAAACAATGGGGAGCTGCTTGGCTTGTGAATTAGAAAGTAGCATGATGTAGTTTAACATCTTAGCAAAAGCGGTACATGCAAAGCAAAAGCAGTTTGTTCATCTGTTTTATTTTCTGTGTAATTGATTCTTATAAAAGACATGTACCACAATAACATAATAAATTAGGGTCTGGTCCAATGCTACATCAAGAATGACTGTGAAAGATTTACTGAAGATAATGATTACATCTAGAAACAGTAGTTGCTGCTGTCAAAGGCTTCTGTCTGGCCTGAGAAAGAACTAGAAAGCCCAGAAGAGTACGTTGTAGAAGGTGAGTGAAATCCAAAGTATTTTTAAAACTCAACTGAAGCTAATGTCTACCTAAGTTTCTCCCTCACAGTCTTCAGTAAAGGAAGGTTAGATTTAAATAATGTAAAGATACCATCAATTAGGAACCAATGGTCAGACTGAATTAAAAAGCTATTGTACTTTTATTTCTCATAGGTAAGTAGTCTGAAGGAAGCAGAACAAAGCTGAATATCAGGAATGCCAAAATAAACATGCTGCTTTAGCTGGCTGGATCCCCCCCAAGCAGAATAGCTTGCAGGATGTCTGTCTTACAGCCCACCACTTCACTGCATGTCCACCCTGTTAGATAGACAAGATGCTGCACTGTTCACGTTCAGTTTTTTCTCTTAAAGATATGTGATTTACACAACACATGGGTAGTTTAGGTAACTGCCCTGTTAGTTTAGCTAACCTTAGTACCCCAAATTACTAACTGCTGTTCCACAGATCATTCTAAATAAAAACAGGTTTCAGACTCAGCTACAGTTGTTTTTTTAGATAAAAGAAAACATCTCACAAAAATTACAAATTTCAACTGTTTTGACAGGAATGCTTCTGGTAGGCCATTGAATATTGTCCCTTTTAAGAATGATCTATGTGAGAAAAAATATTTTCTCTTAATCTGAAAAAAAAGTATTTTGACAAAATTCCAATTCTTGAAACCATTTGAAGACCTCCTTCAGTCTGAGTGGACAGCAAAAAATGCCACATTTTATCACATATGATATTGTGATTATTTTTACAAAATGGGGTAGGAATTTTCTTCCAACATCTTTCAATATGTATGTCTGTAAATGGGGGATGATTTCAAAGATGAAAGTTTTTCTCTGACCATAAAGGTCGAAAGTGTATTCCCCAGTATAAGCCAACTATGCTTGTCAGTATAAGTCCTTCTGACCACGTGTTTAATTTGGATAGAACATACAGAAACAAATGGTATGAATTGTAAATCTGATTTGGTCAGGTACATTTGTTTTAATTGCACCTCCTCTTCTCCAAAGGTTATGACAAATACCTCTGGAAGCGCTGTGCTTTTTCCTACACTCTCTGCAGACAGAAAATTTCTCATCTGAAATAAGAATTCATCAGAATTCTCCATTGATACCTCTGGAAAGTTCATACAAAGTCAGTAGACTTCTACATAAATGCAGCTGCCTGCTCTACAGAATTCTGCAGAATTCTTTAAGTAATAGGTTGGACAGATGCAGCTGCAGAAAATGTCATTTGTACATAGTGCCTTTTAATAGGCTATATCAGCACTAGGTGTATTGTAGCTGTAAAAAAGCAGGACCATCTACGTATATCCCTGAGTTTCCAACTTAAGTGCAACACCTCCTCATATGTGCGCTAATCACGCTCTTTGACACTGAGGAAATGAGAGCCTTTCCATGACTTTCTAGGGATTTGAATCAGGCTTCATGTGCACAATCTCCTGCAGTATGTTCCTTAGAATCTGCTTACTAGGCAAAAGTAATACTGAATGTTGTTTTCCTATGCTTAAGTTAATCACCAGTTATATTTTCTACTGAAGAAAATCTGTTATATATTATACGAAAGAAATTACAGCATTTTGAATGTAAAGTTATTGCTTTTACTGTTTTTTTGCCATATAGAATGGAAATGCCATTTCAGAATGGAAAATATCTGCTCCGTAAAAATAGCTTAAAAGATCACATAAAGGGAAAGCTATGGTTCCAAATGTCATATTAAAGGTTATGATCCAATTCCATGCCAGTAATTAGCCCTCTAAGATCACGATCTTATGTAACTTATGCATATATTGCTGATTTAGCTTCAAATAATAATTTAATGGACTGAATAACTTTGATACAGATTTGATACCAGAGAGTAAGAACAATTCCAACTTTAGGTGCTTATTCCTTCTGTCTTCTTTTATTATTACATTTCTGAAAGCACTAAATAACTGGCATCGGTAGGCACTGACCAAATCAATACATCAGAATTGTATTTTTACTTTCACAGATATGTATCTTATTGTTATGAAGCCAATAGTTTCAAGTATGAGAAAGAGGAATAACAGAAGTTGTCACAAAGTGATGCAAAACCACTCTGTCGTAAATAGAATTTTTTTCTGATGGTGAAACTATTCTGTTGTGTTAGACTAGATTTCTGCCACATAGGTTGTACACACCTTATCAATGTCCAGCCATGAAAAGATTCTTCTCACAGTCTTTTCTTGAGTGATGCCATATCAGTGAAGCAGCCACTTAAGGTTATTTACCTGCTGTTCTTCCATGAATGGGAAGAAGCTGACATGACCTCAAAGACACCTAATGCAACATTAGCATCTACAGAAGTACGATCATCTTCCTCACTGAGAATTGCACTCAGCCAGACTAGACACATAAAAAATATATTATAGGAAAAAGAAGATATGTGGCAACTCGAACCTGGTTTTATAGCCTGTATGTGCTTTTAGTCATATTATGCATTACGACCCAAAATAACATTTGCTTCTTCACATTCAAATACTGAAAAATATGTGGAGTCTAATGGTTCATTGTAAATTATGCCATAAGTAAAATAAAATGTCAACTATTTTTTCAAATGAAATGTTATATAAAAAGTAAATATTACCAAAGATAAAATTGAGTTCTTCCTTCTGTCTATAGAGAAATGGAATTTGCCTCATTAATCAAAATAGCTTTGATAGCCTTAGGAAACTAGGGTTGTCCCCAATATCTAGATCCAATGACTCACTAGCTAGATATCCCTGGGATGTTACCTAGGCTTTCTAAGAGCCTTGTCAAAGAAATACCCAAAAAAAAGAAATAATAGGATTTTTCCTTAGTTGCAGTCAAACTTGCTTGTATCCAACAATTAGAAGAAACAAGAGTGCTAGGGAAGTTGATTTACCTTTTCATAATAGTAAGTAAAAGAGAGAATGTTCTTCAAAAACATTGAGAGACAGCAACTGTCTGGGTCTAGAGTTTTAAATATTTTTTAGCATAACACAAAAGACAAGTAAGAGATTATACCCATCACATCTGAGATTCTCTCAGATGAGATAGATGAACACATTGAATACCTGCTAGTTAGCATCACTTCTCATCCAAAATGCACACTAAAGAAACATTTCTCTACAAACAAATCAGCTGGACTACTTGGGGTTTTTTTAACGTATAATTTTGTGTATGCATACAGTTTTTCATAATAACTTTAAAATCTTTCTCTGTTACAAACAAAAAAAAAAAGGCAGTGAAATATAAACAAAAATCATCAAAAATATCACAAAAAAATGGCAATAGCAACAGATGGAAAAATATAACTTTTTTCAGAATTGTAGATCATGCTTCAAAATGACAGCTATTGGAGCCCTCTTATATTTGCTATTGTAGATTTTTTCATAACAGTTTTCCTTTGGAATTTAAGATCAAAACCATTTGTTTAGTCTCTTGAAGAGGAAAAGAGAAAAGGACACTTCTTGTGAATACAACTAAGTGTTCAGAATGCTTTTGTTAACAACTTCAAAAATAAAAATATTTCTACCAATATGATGAACTCGAATTATTCCAGATATAGGTAAACCTGTCTTGGGCTAGAATAAATTACTGTGTGATTTACGAAAATTCCTTACCACTAATTCTGTTTTCAATTTTGCTGTCTCTTCACTGGTTGCTAACCCAAAATAGAAAAAAATTAAGAGAAAAAACACAGTTGTTGCCACAGCTTTTCTTTTGAGATAAATACACATGGTTAAGTAAATTCATGTGGAGACTGGATGATTCAGTGGTGAACTGAAATTAATTTTGTGTTCAAATTAATTATTGCATTAAGACTCCTATGGTAATCACACATGAGAGACAAATTAGTTAAAATGGAATCTTTCCCCATAATCTTATTTTGATTTAAACAAAATAAACCTGTATCTTATCTCATTTAATTTTAGATTTTTTCCCTCTAAAGCCAAGTACATTGTATTTATCATTATTTAACTCCTTTTCACAGATTTCAGAAAAGTTCTCCAGTGCATCAAAATCAATTTGAATTCTAATCTTGTTTCTCAAACCACTTGCAAACTTTGTTATCTGGCTGTTATCCACCAAATGTACTCCCTATCCAGTTATTCAAATCATTACTGAATATATTAGTACGGAACAGCACCTTTTGGCATGTCCTTCCAAATTGGCATGACCACCCAGCTAGACAGAAAGCCACCAGTGACAACACGCTAAGTATAGTTTTTGAACGAGCTGTGCACTCACACAACAGTAATTTCAGCTCTATATTTGTTTTTTAACTTGCATGGGAGAATGTGAAGAGCAGATAAAGCTTACTGAAGCTTATGATTGCTTCTCCTTTGCTCATGAGTTCCCACATCCTGTCAAAGAAAAAGTTGAATTCAACTTACATATTGAAAGAACCAGCATGCACTTCTCATTTTCTCATTTAAATACATACAGTTTAATAGCTTGTATCTTTCTGCAAGTAACATTAGGCTCACTTTTCTATTATTGCACACATCTACATTCCCCTTTTAAAGATATATTCTGTGCTTTCTCTCCTCCATTTTCTGGGCATCACTCACTCTCCATGAACTCTCAGAAACAAAAACTCATGGCTCCATAAAATTCTTTAAGTACTTAAGGTTAATTTCCATCCATCTTATTCCAGTTAACATGTTTAGTGAACTTAAAGTTACTCTGGCCAACATCTTCCTTTCCTTCCTTCCATAAATTAACTATGTTAAGAGTACAGTCAAGAGGAAACTTCCCTTTCTTACCTCCATCACAAAAAGTTTCTTATTTTATTATTTGGCTTTTATTTATAAACTTTGTTAAGTTTTGCTCCATTCTTTCTTTTATATATTTATTTCTAATATTTCTAAAAGATTTTGGTTTTTTCTATGATCCTTTGCTGGTTACATTTTTTATTTCTCTTATTCTCTCTGCCCATGCTTGTGCTATTCTTTTGTACTCATTCCTGGCACAAAATACTGATTTCTTGGCATCCTTGTTTCTCTCAATTTCTCTAAGTTATAGATCTGTTTATACAATCCAGCAGGTCCTTGCCATACATACTTAATGATTTATTGCTGAATGACGGTTATTTTCTGTTGAGCCTTTATCATCCACTTTTACAGAGGTCTGATAGACACATTGCAACAGGTGTAGCTGTGCAAGCTTAAAATTTTATCAGCTCTAAAATGTCCTGTCACCTGCGTAAGGATGAAATAAAATGGTGTGCACTTCAACAGTCACCATTTATCATCTGCTTTCAAACTACTAGGAAAGCTGGTTGAAGCTGATGCCTAAACACGTCCCACTTCAGTCATCTGTGGTTTGTGGACTTTAGAGAAAAATCAAAGCTGACAACTGAGAATGCCAAACTTTTGCAGTTTGCCTCTCAGAGCCTTTAAAATCTGTTAGCTTCTCTATAGGCTTCTCTTCCCATTGGAATTTCTTCCCAGTATGTCAATGCCTACTTTAACTAGTGTTTTCTTTGGAGGTTTTACTTAGCTCCTCACTTCTGCATCTCTCAGAGTCTTCATTTTAAGATCCACCTGAAGTCTCTCCACCTTCTGATGCCTGTGCCATTCCACCCAAACCCTAAGTAAACTGTATTCCTCTATAGGCTTCCTTCACATTCTAACACAAGTTTGCTCCTAACATATTCCAGTAAGTTACATATGCCTTTTGTCCTGTTCTTTCCAAAATACCGATTTAACATCACCTGACATTATCAGGTCATGCTTTCTAAATGCTCCTGTTAATTCTTAAAAACAAAACTTATCTATCTCCTCCCAAGTAAAATAAGTTCTCATAATTTCAGCTTCTTTGCTTCTATGTTTTTTTCTTTATCCAGACACATTTAAATGCCCTGATTTCCATCTCTGATGAGTGCTCAGGCAAATCTGTATTTTGTTAATATATAATATAGTATGTCCTCACCTATTTCTTACTCTTCACATCCTTTCTGAAAATAATGTGCACTGCTATTTCCTTGGAAAATGCTTACAGTGATTAGTGTTATAGAAGAACCTGAACAGACTAAAATGAAATGCACTCTGTGCTAATCTTTATCTGTCACAGAGTGATTACATACCTATGCAGCTCAAAGGTGGTTTGCCCATCTGAAGTAATATATTTTCACTGCATTACAGCATATGCATAGAGGTTACCCAATCTAAGCACAGCGTTAGACCCACTGAAGCAACTTGTGTGATTTCTCACAGAACAGTCCTACACCCCTGTTTATCTCAGATCCCAGTTAAATCAAAATTGAATATCCAAATTATGGATCCTACAGCAAAACCATAAACATATCATCCATGCATACTGTACTGATGTTTGGGAAAACTGAGATCTTACTATGTTATAAGCAACCTTGCCTTTTAAATTTTATTCACATGACGTTAATTTAGGATCCATTTCTTTCATCTCTATTCATGCTGAGTAATACTTCACCATGGAAATAATTCCACTACTACACTACTCAGCATCAGGGAAGAATATTAGACTCATATAGATTGGCATGAACCAACAAAACATTTTAATTCTTCAATGGGAATTGCTGATTTTCAATCTTATAAAGGTTCTACCTTATCAAGAAATGTCTACTGTTTGTGAACATCAGGAAATAAAGGCATTTGATCAAAAATGTGATGATAGCTTGTACAAGTATCAATTCTCTTTCAGAATGGAATTAATTCTTAGCTTTGCTTTGTTCAGCTTCATGTTTACCAAGAAGCAGGCAAGCATTCACTGTGGAAATGTGTTCAGTAACATTAGTAATCCAAAGAAATGTTTTTTCCACTGCCAGAGACAGACGTTTCTTCTCACATCAGGAAGATAATAAATAAAATGTATGTATGCATAAGATGGATAAGAAGGACAGAAACATGTCTTCCAATTCAGTTGTTGTTGCTGTTTATATTTTAAACTCTGCCACTCATTATGTGCAATTTGATTAAGATTAGAATGGCAATCTAATTTTTTTTCTTTACTTCTAACTTAATGTTTAAAGCTGAAGACCACCCTTATTTTTACCATTATTGAAAAAGCAACAGGAGTTGTTTCAGATCTGAGGTGAATAACATCAATTACAATACTATTTTGCTGATTCTGAGTTACGAGTTTATATACAATATTTTCAGTATCAAAGAATTTTTCATTTTTTAGTTTAAAAAAATGCATCCTGAACTGTTCTCTTTCTACATTACAATAGTTTTGCACATCAGGGACTTTGGAGATACACTTAATTTGCATTAAAAAGCAATGCAGACACACAGAAAACTTCATCCCATTCTTTTGACATTTGCTATGAATTTTAGTGAGAATTTCAGAAGCTCAACAGAGGATAAATAAAGCTCTAAACCATGTCTTTGTTACATGAAGTGTTTATTTTCATACAGCACCTCCAGCAAAATGAAGAACACTAAATGCCTTGTTGTCAGTCACAACTTTGTTACTAATTCAAAGGTGAAAGAAAAGACGAAACTATTCACCATGTGGGATACATGTCTTTCAGTGAGCTAAGATTCTGTTTCAAGTGTTTCCTCTATTTGCTTTATTTTTATTTTTATTTATTTCATGCAAATAACTCTCACTCTTCTTGGGAACTTACAGCAGTGCCTTCTGGTTTCTCTCAACATCTCATATATTTGTCCCCATTGATGAAGGCAGAGGTTAGAAAAAGTACTTAAAACCTGAGACCAAGATGGGGTAATGCAATTAAAAAATATTTCTGAGTTATCGTCACCTTAGTAGATAATTTCATCAGAACAGTTTCACCTAGAAAAGAGGAGAAAGTAGTGGCAGGCAAAATCAATGAAAGGCATCAGTAGCTGCATAGCTTACATTTAATTACTGCCTTTCTAGAAAGCAATACTGCATGTGGCAGTCTCCAATACAAGGTCTGTTAATTCCATGAAAATTAGCCATCAATCTCATTAGAAATTCACCACTAGTTTTTACAATTATCATTTGCCTAATACAATTAAGCCAGTTAAAACTATCTGTAGGGCTGGGGGGAGGGAAACAATTTAGAAAGACAAAACTAAACTGAATGAAGATTATAAATAATTCTAGTCATAAAGGAACAATTTAAAATATTACCTTTTCATAGAAAGAGCACAAACAAATAATATATTATTATTCAATTTTCACACAGAATTAAAATGATGGAAGTGGCATTCTTGAAAACATAAATTCCCAGTCAGCTCCAAAGATGAAGTGAAAAGTCTGCAATAACGAAGCTCATTATACTCAGTTATTCTTTTCAATAGCATAGCTACATAACACCATGGAAATGTACCATTTGTTTTCCCCAATGTAACGGTGGCAATTACTCCATTAGAAGCAAATAAGAAAACATTTAAGATACTGAAGATTATCAGGCCTGATCCTGCACTTTTTGTGTCCTGTTTTTAACAGTGATGGGAAAGCTGACAACTTCCTAAAGTGCAGTCAGTCAGATTGTGGGGAGGTGGGAGAGACTGCTTTGCTTTAAAATTGTTCCCTTGTAGGAATGTTGTGCACAAAAAAATGTCAACTGAATACAGCACTGTTTTTTTTCACATAGCTATGCTGGCTGAAATTCAGCCCATCCTACTGCAACCCTTCTGATCATGGCAGCAGTAAAGGTTGATTTTCCCTCCAAAAGCAATGCTCCCTACCCATTCCTCGTAAATCTGGGGCATGCTCTGGAGCACCCCTGCACCCTTTCTCAGCCTGCAAGCACACACACACATCACAGATTCCAAACAAAAGAGTTGGTGAAAATGCAGTACATATGTTAAAATGCATCAGCATATACTCGGACAGTGGTATTTCTCCACAGCAGAGTCCCGCCCTTTCATGCCAAACTTGGGAGTTCACAAATCTAGTTTCTGAATATGCCCTTCTCATTAGCTATTGTCATGGACCACATAGAATGATTTTTAATCCAGTTCCATCCTGCAATGTGCAGGCTAAAAATAAAGAATTCACTACTGTATTTCACATTGTTTGGCACATTTGCTTGTTCACTTACTAAACGGATGAAGCATGAATGAACAGAACGTTAGACGTAAAGGGAAAAATAATGTCTCAGCATCAGATAAGAAAGGCCATTTCACATGAGATTTCCTTTTCTCTGTCACATAAAGAACTTTTCAGCTTTGGCATTCTCTTTTTTGGATAAAAAGACCCGGGCCAGAAATAAACAAATATAGAACAAAATAGAATGGATTTGGAGACGTAAGAAGATGACTGAGCCTCTGTACACAATAGCTTACAAAAAAACCCCAAACAGCAGCAGAGGTATTACAAGGTATGTTCAGGCATAGGTCATTGGTAATCACTTTTAAAATAAAAAGATAAGATACTTTCTAGAAAGGCTATACTGATTCACGGAAGCTGGAGCAAGATGCCAGCAGAACGTGCCAAAGGTGATGATTGCCTTCAGTGTACTTGTTGTTCAGTGACCTCACAGAGTAGACAAAGCCAGATATCTTCCCTGTTAGGTATAAAAATAATAATGAAGAACTTAATAGAATCATCCCAGCAATTAGAACAGGATCCTAATGATACATTTGTGCCAGGTTTAACACACTTTCTATGTTACCACTGAGTCAGTACAGCTATTATAGATAGTGTAAGTTCCAAAAGTGACTTTTTGAAGATAACTTCTGAAAGGTTAAAAAGGTAGTACAGTTGCAGCTAATTAGCTGAAGCCACTGCTTACAAGACATAGAATGATTTGGTTTTTTACTACTAATTCTCCTTCTCAGAAATTGCCTTTTCAGTAGACAACAATCATCTACTTTACTTTTATCTTTCTTGTAGTCTGGGAATAATAGCATAACATGGAGAATTTTCCTTTGTTTCATTTTACTGCTCCTATACCTAGAGCAGGTGTCTGAGTTGTTCTGTGACTCCCAGAGGTGAAATCAGAGGCACAGGGAGCAAAATGGCTAAGAAAGTAATGGAACAGAATATTCCCAATCCCCTCACACAAGCAAATCAGCAGTAGGAAAACGTATTTTATTTGGTTTCCCAGTAACTTTATTATCACCTGATGTTCTCTCCAGCGCAGGGAGTAATTGTGTAATGTCTTGATTAATGATGGCAATACATCCAAGGAGCTAAAAGTGTTTTTAAGGTTAATGTTATGTAGCTACACACACACAAAAAAAAACAAAAAAAAAACCAAAAAAAAAAAAAGAGAAGAAAACGTGATATAATACACTTCATTGATTAAAAAAACCCAACATTCAGAAAAACCCTTCATCACGACCACTAACTGCACCACATAAATAGCATTAGAAAAAGGCACACAGAAAAGAGATATCAATTAATAATTAAAATTTATCCCTTCCTCTGTAGTTCTATAAAACAGCTGAACATGCAGTTCAGTGGAGTGGAGAAACCATTACCTTTTGTAATGCAGTCTTAGGGGACTGAGGTAATATAATAGAAAAAGGCAGGCTATATTTAAAGGCAGCTGCATAAAAGCAGTCTCATTCAACTGTAGACATCTTTTAAATGCCATGATTACTAGAAATTCAGCAGTTTATTCTGCTTCATCAATAGAGTCAAATCTCAATTGGACTCAGTGGTACATTTACATGCATAAAACAGGTAATTACACATTAAACTGTCTGCTTTGTACATGCAATTACACCTTCCATGTGCAAATGGGTCATTTTTACAGATTTATTGAAAAGTTCATCAACATTAGGCAAACATTTTTGTTCTGGTAGTCAGACTGAAAAAGAATAAAAGGTAGAGCCCTAGTTTTAATCACTCATCCTATTCACTCAGATTTTTCCTCTCAGACTAGCACATTCTGTATTTTTTTGTTTGTAATTTCTCTTGCTGGGGAGCTGCCTCATCTCCCCACCCCACTCCACACACCCCCTATTTTGATTATACATTTAATTGAAAAGCCAGTAAGTGCAATGCACAGATGCTTGTGACAGATGGTACACCGGGTATTGAGAAACCATAATTTCTGTAAATTTCCACTATTGAAAATTACTCAGTATACTTCACAACAATACTTTGTGCAGATATTCCAAAGTCATGGTGGAGAGCTGGTGGTCTACTACCTAGAAAATTAAACTAAGTATGCACAGACATCTTTGGGTTTGGGGAGCAGGGCAGCTGGGGGGCACGGGGGGCAGTCCCAGCCCCAGGAATTGGGCACCTCCCTGGGGATGGGCCAGGACATGGGTCCTATGGGTGGGCCCAAGGCCAGGCAGAGCAGAGCTGGAGAATGGCACTAATTCTGTACACAAGAATCTATGAATTTCTGTAATGCTCTGAAGTAGCATGTCATGCTAGGATCTCTTAACACTGTCAAAACTAAGGGTGTGGGAAGAAGCTTGTTTGCTTTGCAATACTTTACTCCAGTCAGCTGTTCTACCCTACAAAAATCACCCCGTCGTTTTTACTGAGAAGTGGTGCCAAGGCAAATTTATTCAATGTGGGGCATTTGGTTATAAAAACTACTGTGCAGACATAAAACACAGTTACCAAAGTGCGCAGTGGAAGTTTGAGGTTCATTAGAACCATAGAATTGTGTAGGTTGGAAGGGACCTTTAAGATCATTGAGTCCAACCATTAACCTTACACTGCCAAAATCACCACTACACCATGTCCCTCAGCATCATGTCTACCTGTCTTTTAAATACCTCCAGGGATGGTGATTCAACCACTTCTCTGGGCAGCCTCTTCCAATGTTTAGATGTCACCAGAATAAAGCAGCTACAACATCAAAAGCTCAGCGGTATCATTCTAGAAAGAAGCAGTTACTTAGGATAATGTGGAAATGTCACCTCAATACAAGGGCTTTGTTTGTTTCTTTTCCTGTTTCAGCAGGAAGGAAATTATTACATAGACTGGCAGCCTGCAAAAAATTTACATCTGATCCAGGACATCCTTATTTCCTTTTTTTCCCAGGTCTTCCCATGCCTGCCTAAACCCCATTCCTGTCTGGTATTCCAAAGTGCACAAACATCCATACTTAGCTTCAGCTTAGCACAGCCTGGCAGGGCGCTCCAGCAGCTCTTGCTCACAATCATTTCATTCAGTTTTTACTTATCCAGTCATCCATCTATCCAGACCACAACATGCTACAAGGATATTGCGAAAGAGCGTCAAAAGCCTTGCTAAAGTTGAGGTAAATAGCATCCACTGCCTTCTCCTCTTCCACAAATCCATTCTAGTTAGGCTAGAAGGCAATCATGTTGGTCCAGCGTAATTTAATCTTGCTGAATCCATGCTGGCTCTTCCCAGTCACCTTCTCTTTCAAGTGCTCAGAAATGTGCTCCCCACTCCATTTTCCCCAGGGACCAAGGAGAGGCAGACTGGCCTGTATTCTTCTGGACTGCCTTTCTGGTGTTTTCTGAAGGTTCACAAAAATTTGCCTTTCTCCAGCTGCTGAGGACACCTGATCTCCAGAGCCTTTCAAAAATGATATGAAGTGGCCTCACTATGATACCAGCCATGTACTTTCAGCACTCTGTGACTGACCGGTAAACCCCTACCATGGAAGGAGGCTCAGAGGAGATAAGCAAGGGTGATGTGCCCATGAAGCTCAGGGAATAAAGCATGGTGCAACTAACCCCAGCTGCTGCAAAGAAGCTGACCTTATCTCAACAGAAAAGGGACTGGAAGGTGGCGTTTGTTTTAGGTAAACAGCTATCAACGGTTGAGTGGATCAAGTGGTGGTGTAAATTTTTCTCCCTGAGTTCATTAAGAGAGTGTGACTGTCTCCCCGAATTAGCCAGACCAGCACAGGGGGAGTGAATATGTGGCTCAGTCCAACACTGAGTATAAAATCCAGAAAAGTAGCAAAAGAATTCTGAAGAGAGCAATAGGCTCGAGCTGGCTTCAGCCCACATATTCCTTCCCAGTGACTAGGGAGGCCCAGTGCCATGAGAATGAGCATGTTATAGAGACCAGTAAGGGGAATCACATTGGTACTGTGACTGAACTATGTGTTGCAATCACTATACTTTTGCTAAGAGTAACCTACGTTTGTGTTGTCTTTTCAGTATTTTTTGTATCCCTTTGCTAAATCAGAAATCCCCATGTAAAATCAACTGTCTTCAAATAAG
>VYXH01007392.1:40215-56148 GCA_013397275.1 Burhinus bistriatus | reverse complement strand
TGAGAGAGTTGGGGTTGTTCAGCCTGGAGAAGAGAAGGCTCTGGGGACACCTGATTGCAGCCTTCCAGTACTTAAAAGGGATTTATAAGAGTGATGGGGACAAACTTTTTAGCAGGGCCTGTTGCGATAGGACAAGGGATGATGGTATTAAACTAAAAGAGGGTAGATTTAGAATAGGTATTAGGAAGAAATTTTTCACAATGAGGGTGGTGAAACACTGGAAGAGGTTGCCCAGAGAGGTGATAGATGCACCATGCTTTGAAACATTCAAGGTCTGGTTGAATGGGGCTCTGAGCAACCTGATCTAGTTGAAGATGTCCCTGCTCAATGCAGGGGAGGTTGGACTAGATGACCTTTAAAGGTCCCTTCCAACCCAAACTATTCTATGATTCTATGATTCAGTGTACTTCTAGCACTGGCAGCCATATAGCTACTTTAGTGCTATGTTTCCCCAAGGCCATTTTTCAATACAACTAATTAGGCTAAATAGAGCATAACACTAGGGTATCAATACTTGTTCAGTGACAGTTTATGTATTTCACTGTGGCACTAGTTTGTGCTATGTAGACGTAGGCTGGCGTGCAAGATACAACTCATCTCTTTACACAGGGTGTTCTTTAGAAAGTAGCAGACTGTTATTGCTATAAAATAAATTCCCTAAGAATAGGGAAACATTTCACATAAATACTAGGACTTACTTTCCAACAAAAATAGCTAAATTGTGCTGCCAAGGCATATATGCTTAGATATCCTCCTTAGGGTATCCAAGCCTTTTCCATCAATGTTTACAAAACATCCATCTGTATGGTAATTCAAACATAAAAGGTACAAGGAGAAGTGACTCCCCACATACCTTTCAGTACGACTGTGGCAGATAAAAACAGAACAAGACTCACAAGTAAAGAAGACATGAAATGGGAAGCTGGGTGTTTCCATTATTTCTAGTGGGATTTTGTAGGGTTTAGGCAGAAAGAAAGCTGCATTACTTTGCAAGCTTGCTACTTACACAAACCACTATATCTGACCAAAATTTCAGGTTTGATTTAGACCAAGGACTGAAACTGAGGCTACCATTTGTATGAACATGATGTTACTAAAATATCACACTACAACTGGCTTTCTCACAAAAAACAGTATCCACACAGCACAGCAAATAAGTATGTCTGGTATCAGTCACCATTAGTACCTTGCAGTAAAAACAATAAATAAATAATATTAACATAATTTGCAACAAATTTAAATAATTAATAAACAAAATACTAAGTGTGAACAGGACCTAGAATATGTGATACATTGGCAAACTAGGAAAGAGAAGTGTCATATATAGCCAGAGGGCACGGTCAGAAACACTTTACCTGAAAGAAATGAAAATCAGATTATTTTAATAATTGCAGTGACACAATGGATCTGAAAGGAGGCTGATAATAAAACTGAGGGATCAAAATGGAGAATAGGTAGGTGCCTGAGACACAGGAGAGTTCTGAGGCATATACTAGCTCAATAGCTTCATTATCAGACAGGAAAGGCTGAGTATAATGGAAACAACCAAGAGACACCACTACTCATCCAGATTTACTGGAAAATTGAAAGAACTCCAGAAGCCTACTGAGTAATCATTAAGATAAAAGCAAAACTGTCATAACAGAAAGGAGAGGATGACAATTTACAGGCTAGAAGCTGAAATTTCTAGTCCTCTAATTTTAAAGCCTTGATGAAGAAAGATAGCAACAGTACCTCTCATCTTCTCAGTTTAGCTACAACCTCAATTTCATGAAGAAAGTGCCATGCAGTGACCTCTATTTTCTTGCATTAGTGACACAGTCAATGTCTAAAACAAGTTCAGGTAGCTTAGAAAAAAACATACAGTTTTAAGAAATTCTCATTGCTGCTTTTTACTCTGAAATTAGTCACCTGTCGTGGTTTGGCCTCAGCCGGCACCAAAGAACGACGCGGCCGCTCGCTCAGTCCCCACGGTGGGAGAAAATCGGAAGAAAAAGGCAAAACTCATGTGTTGAGATAAAGGCAGTTTAACACAACAGCAATGGAAAAAGGAGAAAAACAACAATAGAACTGATGGAGGGATGTACACACACGGCTACTGTACCAGTGCTCACCAACCGCACCCCGGGCAGCCCCTGCCCACTCCCAAGGGGCGACTGACTCCTCCTCCCCCTCCCCCAGCCAGCTTCCCCTATGGACTGGGCATGGCTCACATGGTATGGAATACCTGTGTCCTGGGCCAGAAAATTAACCCTATCCCTGCCGGAACCAGGACATCACCCTAAAGCCTTGTGAACCTTTTTGTATTTACTTTCATTGGACACTTCAGGTTTCAAAATGTACTTGGCCAAATTTATGAAGAAACCAAATTTTTTGTTATCCACTGCTGAGTACTTGCACTGTACCACATTTTAGACGAGATACTGCATTGCTGAGAAGAACAGAGGAACAACATTCTCAAAAGTACTACAGATAGTTTTTACTAACATTTTATAAATGGAATGATACACAACACATTGGTCTTTGTACGGAACTGAAATTTTCTTAATACAAAATTTGGAATAAGTTCCGTTGTGCCACAAGGCTAATCAATCAAGATGATGCCCAACACATTAAGCGGAAATAGGTTCCTTAAGAAAAAGTTTTTAGCTAGGCATTTTTGAGGGCAGAATAGCAGTTACAACAAATAATCCAACAGGATTGGAAACATCCATTTAACAGTGGTATCTGAAAGGACACTTGGGAAAACGAGACACAGGTTGCAGTAATGGAAGACAAAATAACAAAAATGTGAAAAGAACACGTGGAGTACAATCTGCTCTGAAGAGCTCTCATTCTTCCTTCCAGTACTTACTTATTGAACAGCTTAGTAACAAAGGTCAGACAAAGGATATCAGATTCCAAGGCAGCTAACTTATTTATAGAACAGGTCAGGAATAGGCTTAACTCTGGACAGTTCTAAACCCCAAAGCAGTCATTACATTTTTCACATTGATCCAATTCTTGACTTCTTACTAGACCTTCTTCTATAATTGGAAGAGAGGGTAAAGAGCAAAAAAGCAATCAAGTAATTTTTGTAGAATCTGCACTAAGGTATTAGGAATGAACCAAGTGTCCAATGTTCATTAGTCACCTCACTACTCAGCAGCTGGTATATACTGTGTTTGGGTTAGGAGTGGGACATCAACCACTGCATAAAACAAAGCTTGAGAGAAAAGAATTAAAATACAAATGATATGCCCAACCCTGATATACACTGCTGTGCCTTTTGCTTTGATTTTAATGTGTCAATGTCTCAAATTTGACTAGTAAATATCCGTTGTACAGAAGGTATTCTACTTGCTTATTTGTAAATATACTTCATGGAAAAATTTCTTAGTTTACCAAATGAAAGTAAATAGCACTGAAATTTCATTTTAAAGAAACACTGGGAAAATACAGCTACAAGGGACAAATATTTCATACCATCTTTTCTCCAGTGTTTACTAAGTAATCTTAATTTCTCTTTCCCTCACTGTCACTTTCATAAAATTAATCAATACATGATTACTACAGATTATTTTTCTACAACTATGTCATAATAACAGTGCCTATAAATGTTTCCTTTTAGGTTCACTCAGCAACAACTGGTGGCAAATATCTTGATTTTAGGAGACTCCTTTATATGCCTTTAATGTGTATTTTTTACCTTTAATAAATCTACTTCTCAAGAGACAGCCAATTAATTCATCCTCAGTCTCCCAAATGCTTAAGGCAAAGAAAGTTGCATTGCTGGCATCAAGTCACTAAGTGACTTCCCGCTAGTGTGTCTGCTGCCTGTTCCATGGTGCCTAAAATCAAGGCGGAAGACAATTTACTGGCACATAAGAAAATGCTGCAATTCACTTCAGCCCTTCGTAGACTTCCAGAACTTTTCCGCATAAAAGTCTCAAGTTATTTTTTATTTCATCTCCAGGCCTCTGCTAGTGGTACTGTTGGAAAAGAACCACCCACATGCACACAAAAATATCTGCAAGGGCTCTTCTGAGATTACAGCTCCCTTGAGGTACAGCCTCAAAAGGCTGGTTAGTCTCTGAAGATCACACTCGAACCACAACTAAAAGCAGAACACAGGCCATCTCCAGTGCTGAATCAAAAGGCGATTGAAAGGTTGGGATTCTGTTCTGAGCTCCCCTGAACTTCTTCATGATAAACTCAAGTAGTGGCAGTTAGAAAACCAGTATATTCTACTGCTACTGGGTAAGAGGTCTATGGATTCATTAAATCCTGAACATCAGGAAGACTTGAGGCCAGAGTATAGGTCAACTGTATGGTTTCCAAAACTAACAAAGGCTAGCCTGTGTGGCTAGCAACTGCATTAGGAAATTGCAGTGTCAAACCTGAACACCACCGGAAGTGTTCAATGGCTTAGGATGGGAATGATGACGTCATCTGTCCCAAAATACTTGTTTCTGTAGGTCCCACACAGGGTGAAAAATATTATGTATACATAGCAAGTAAAAATATGATTTGATTTGGAAATCCACTTTGCTGTACTCACCAAGGTTAAACCCCTCCACAAAACAATTTCAATAAATACCAACTTTTGAATATCTGCACGTAATGGGGAAATTAATTACTTACATAAATACTACAGCACGCAGATGACATAAAGTCAAATTCCCTTTATGTACATTACAGCATGGTTATTATCTCTCCCTCTCTCTTCCCATGACTGGCACTTAGTGGGAAATGCCTGCAACAGAGAGCGTAGGAGAAACAAGAAGAGAAAAAACTAATAAAAGAATGATTTTTAGAAAAGTGTTATTTTATGAATGGGGAGTGTGAGTACTTAATTGGGAGAGAGACTTACTGAATTAATTTCTTTCTTCTCCCCCTTTCTCTCTAAGCTCAATGCTTCATACTTGCAAGCCAACATGTAGTATTGAACATAAGCTACTTTATCCTTTTGGGTTCCTATTTTTCTGATTTTCTATTTCAGTTACTGTTTGCTAATTCACAGCAGTGGAAATTTAAACCACGGATCTGTGTCCTACACAACCCACACTACATTCTCAAGTATGCCCAGATGCGGAACAAAATGGTAACCCTTGCTACCCGGGCAAAATTCTCGTTCACTGGCCCTTTTATCTTGTAAATGCTTTAGTATTTGGTACGTCATGTAAATCAGACTGGACATGTGCACACTGACGAGTACCTGGACTTACTATTTACTCTTTCAAAATTAGTTTAATTCAGCATTCTCTGTTCATATCACCAGTAACACACCAGTGTTTCTGCTAGGTACAAGCAAAGCCTTTGACTCAAGGAGTTTGTGAAGCAAAGAGCAAAGTATTTACTTAGCTCAATAAGGTTACGGGTTGTTCTCAGGCATGATTCTATAATGAAATAGTGCATTATTCAAGCAAGAGATTGCATTTTCCCACAGCATGTCATATGCCTATATTAGTATTTCAGACATTTATTCTTTTCTATTTGATTGAGGCTTTTCTTAAGCTATACACAGAACTCATAAGGAACATTAAAATTTGAACTCACAAAAAGTGTGATGGAACAAAGTAAACCATTTCATATTTCTTTGGTTTAAATGGAGCATGTTCTTTATTCCCCTTCTTGTTTCCCTTCATACAACACAACCGTGCCCAGACAACACAGTTTTTTCTCCAAAATTAACTGATTCCCTCTCCTAGCCAAGCTATTGCTGTGGCCTTATGTAAAATGTCATCTGGTTCTCTCCAGCTGAATGATAAAGCAGCTTGATGCTGCATCTGTTTGGAAAGGAAAACAAACAAACAATGCTAGTGTTTAACTGAAATGGCACCCCATTACAGTGAAACGGGAAAGATATGTTATGCATAAGAAACATTACATGCAAGAACACAGACCTTGAAGAACTACAGGCATGGGAGATGAAGGTAGGTTTCTGATTGTATTTTTCTGTTTCCCCAAATGCTTTAATTTACCTTCAAACAACAAGCTCCAGTTTTTGCACATAGAAAACATATTAATGATTAAAATGGTTCACTTATCTGTGCAACAATTCAAGTACTATATTAAATAAGGTGTAGGAAAGAGGCTTTAGATTAGATCATCCTCCTTTCCAAACCACGCCTTGTCGTGGTTTGGGCCAGATTGGCCTAATCGGGTGGAACGACAGATGCTCTCTCCCTCTTGCTCCACTCCCGAAGGGAGGCAAGAGAGAGAGAGAAAAAGAGAGACTTAAGAGTTTAGAAGGAACTAAACTACTTTAATGAAATATTAATAATAAAATAATAAAAAGAAAATAATGAAATATATACAAAACCATATCAAGCTCCCAGGATGACAATCACGTCACCAGCAGGCACTGGGGAAGTCCCAGACTGGACTCAGTGATGGACCAGAACTGGATTCCGGATCTGGATTCAGGATCGGGATCAAAGGCAGACACAGAGACAGAGTCCTCCTCGGACGTCGGCCATTGAAGGAAGAGGGCTGACCCTTTGATCCCTCAGCTTTTATACTGAGCATGGGGCAGATGGGATGGAATACCCTGTTGGTCAGTTTGGGGTCACCTGCCCTGTCCGCTCCTCCCTGCAGGTGTGACCCCTCTACGCTTTTCCGCTTCCGACCCTCCAATGGGGCGAGTAACAAAGTTGGCTGGCCTTGGTTGTTATAGCAATAAGTATAAGCAAGAGCCTCTCTGCATACCGTTCCTTGGCATCAACTATAAACATGGGTCTTATCAGCCTGAGAGTGAACAGGTTTCTGCACAACATGCTGGTAATTTCAGCAGTTAGAAGAGGCCTAGCTAAAAAGTAAAGTTACTGAACAAAATTGGTCCTGTTTTACCTCAAACCAGGACATGCCTTTTTGTAGATGTCAACACCAAAACTTTCCTACAGTTCTGACACACAGTTTTTCTGTTTCAGTTCTCAGTTTTCACACAGGACTGAAGGCAAACAAACCCACCTTTGGCTACTCCCAAGTTTGACAGATACAATGGTAAAGATCAGGTTATGACTCAAGTCTTGTGCAATAAGAGTAAACATATTTTCAGGTCTGTCCTAAAAATACATACATATACATTAATTTATACTGTGAAATTAAAGCATTCTTCAGACCAAAAGGTAACTAAGTTCTTAATACTTGATGGAGGAAGGAAATTTAAATTTCTTTAGCTTTTTTCTTTTTTTTAGTTTTAATAAGGAATTATCAGAACTTAATGTCATTTATTGCAATTTTTTACAGCTAAGATTTCCATTATTCTTGTTCATCTGCTTCTGTGCATGTGTGTGAAGGTAATACAAGTAGGCAGTAAAGATTCCTTGTCCCAGAAACTGGGCGGAAAAACGAACATAACCAAAAAGAAATCCAAACCCCACACTTTTTTTCCCTACCATGATCATAGAGAAACAAATGAGTTACTCACTAACAAGAATCTAAGCCAAAAGAAAATTTTCAGAGTGACAGAAAAATTGTTCACATCAATTAGTCGGGAAATTAAACAATCTCTGTCTCCTTTGGTCCAGAGCCACAAAGGCATACCACGGCAAAATTCAACTAAAATTTACATAAATTCTAAAAAGTGAGCTTGCTTAGAGAAGCAATCCCGTGAACATCTCACAGAATCACAGAATGGTTGGGGTGGGAAGGGACATATGCAGGTCATGTGGTCTCAACCCAGCAACTGGACCCAGCACTTCAGGTGTGGCCTCACCAGTGCTGAGTAAAGAGGAAGGATCCTCTCCTTCGACCTACTGGCAATGTTCCTGCTAATACAGCCCAGGATATTGTTAACCCTCTTTCCCACAAGGGCACAGTGCTGGCTCATGTTCAACCTGGTGTCCACCAGGACCCCTAAGTAATTTTCTGCAAAGCTGCTTTTCAGTCAATGGTTCCACAGCCTGTACTGGTGCCTGGGGTTGTTCTTCCCCATGTGCAGGACTTTGCACTTCTCCTTGTTGAACCACTCCCAGCTGAGGAAATGGACGCCGGTTTCCTGCATGACAGGTGGGGATACACACCACTATACAAACAAGGAAAGCTAAGCAATGTTTGACACACTATACAGTCCTGAAAGAACTGTAATTTAACCACCTCATCCCTACCATCATGTTGTTTGTTAACAAAAGATCTGTTTTATTCAGATAAGTCTAAGCAGAGAAAATTGTCTTTCTAATGCTGTTTTACCTTGTTACCCTGTAATATTAACACATAGCACACAGGACAAACCAAAATGAATAAAGACTCAATTAATACTGTAGTAACGAAGCAAACCAAAAAGTAATATTCATTGTTCCTTCTGCCAGTTATTAAAAGGTTTGGCATCCAACACATATAGTTCAGCTATGAACATGAAATTCTGGCATGACATTCATAAAACCATGAGCTTTTGAAAAAAACCCAAATGTTTCTATAACCCTCGCTTAAAAGACATGGCCGATATTTTTGTTCTGCTTGTGTTCAAGACACATTGTCTGTTTGAGATAATGGCTCTTTATGAAAATGGTGACTTATATGTATAGTCACTTCATTTCACATCACAGTCAAAAGACAGTTGATAGAGAAATTTCATTGCAATTTCTGAACCCAATATTTAAAAGAATGAACCTACTGCCTGGAGTACCTGACTTACTTAGTAACAGAATAAGCTGTGGTTTAGTTATTATACACAGAAAGAAGCTGAATTTTGTCCAAGCACATTTGAAAGGATACTATGAGTGGTGGTGAGGTTTTTTACTGTTCTAATTTACAAAGAAGTATTTATGCATATTATTCAAAATATACAGAAAATTCTCTTCATCATTTTTTTATTTCATTGCCATTAGTACTTGGAACACTACTGGGAGAACTCAAGTTTTTCAAATTATTGCTAATAATGTCTAGTAATTTTTATCTAAGAAATTGTATATCACCTATTATGAAGCCAGTCACTGAATAGCTCTTACTGAATAGCACATACCTGTACTGGTCCAGTGCACATAGCAAAATATTTTTTTCCCTTAATATTAAAATTCAAATTGCCTCCAGATTTGGGGGAAGCCATTCTTACAAAACGTCATTCAGAAAAGATGCAGATTTTTTATTGCAGTGATATGAAAATTAGATTAGAAATAGAAATATGAATTCTAAGGATTAAGAGTAGTATTGACTACAACTGAGCAAATAATAGGAAAGTTGTCTTATACTAAATGAATTAATAAATGTAGAAATACTTTGAAATATTGATTGCTGAATTCACAGGACTTCATTCAAATATTCCTGCCATTAGTAAGTCAGGTCTACAGACTATGAGCACAACAGCACTGATGTGTTCAATAGATCAATAAATAGCTATGAAGTGCATGGTGGCTGGTGTAGAAGAGCTCCAAATCAAAAAACAAACCCCAAAACAGCTTATTAGAGAAGTAAAACAGGGGACAAGAACAGTGAACAAAGACAGGGCTGTTTTGAAAATGTTGAACCAAATCCATATTCAACAGAGAAAAAAGATTCTTCAGTCATAAGTATATCTAAGAATTATTTTTTGCAGATGGCTGCAGTGAAGATGAAATATGAAACTATTATATAGAAAAAGAAGCATAAATGTTAGATTTTTAATGGTACTTCAACTTCCAAATTACAAGGGATATAGGAAAGTAGTTATAGAAATAACTGTGAGAATATCTGAGATTGCTTTTTCTCCCTCTAAATTTTGTCAAATACCAAAGGGCTCACAGAAGGGCCCTTCCTATGAATATGTTGTGTTGTAAAGCTAAAGCAGTGAAAGGGTTAATTATATTTCTGTTCATTGCTTGCCAGGGAGGAGATAAAAATGGAAATTTTCTAAATGCAATTCTTCTGCTCTCTCTACTGAAACTATGTAGTGTATGTTGAGGACATCCAAGGACAGATAGGATTGCTTCATTGAAGCAGAGTTTTCTAGCTATAACCCTCAAACAAAAAATATTTCATTAAAGAATTTCCCACTTACTGTGCATCATTATTCCTGTCAATGTACTCCCATGGAGGAAAGATGACAGTCATTCTAGGTGATATTGAGGCCAATGATTTCCTAATTGGTGATGAGATGCTCTGAAGCTATGGCACAGAATACAACAGAATTTCGTCATACTGTTTCTGCTGTACAGAAATGTCAGACCAGGCATTACAGTACAAGAAAACCCTTTCTATCAAGTCAGTTTTATGGCTGATATCTTTCCCCTTTTTAATAGTTCCCTGCTAGAATGCAGCAAAAAATAGGTACAGCCACCCTGAGTCTGCTCACATAAACTCTAAAAAGGTCAATAACATTTTCATAAGTATGTCAAGAAAAGAATGGAGATTATTACACTAGCCAGGAAAAGGTCAGTCTTTACCTATAGATAGCATACAGTAGAATGTGAGATATTATCATTAAAGCCCAATGGTAATGCAGTTTACGACTGCAACTGTGTAACTTCTTTGGGGGAATGCATTTGTAGTGACTCCTTCAGAGCTGAGGATACTATGAGACTTTGAAGGCAAATGAGGATAACCACAAAATTCTTTGTGGACTCCAGTCATTTTATCTCATTATTGATTTACCTGAGCCCAGTATAATTCCCTGGTTATATAAAGAGGGACAGGCACCATTTTTTAGCAAAAAGAATACTGTAAAAGCTTTTGTAACACACCACAGTAACTGTGGAAAAATATTAACTGTTGATTTTCACAAATCCCCAGATGCAGTGTTTGGGTGCTAGGAGTTTATTAATGAGTTTAATTACTGTGCTACGCAGCTGGCATTCACTGTGGTAACACTGCCGTCCTTATTCAACAACTTTCAACAAAATATTTAGTTGCCGTTTTTCTGGGCAGCAAAAATAGAAAATAATAAGATCATTTGCAGGATGTGTAGGAAAGAAAAGATGATCTATCAAGAAGACAAATACAAAAAGAAGACTACTGTACAATTTCTTGAAGTGTTTTTTATGATAAGACACTTTCAGGGACTTTACAGAAAATAAAAAAACTTATGGCTGTAGTCCAGAAATACTTATAAAGATGTAGGGAAGGAAAAAAAGTAAACATGCTGTGCATAATAATGTCTCTTTCAAATTTTCAGATTTTTTTTTTTTTTTTTAAGTTTTGGTAGTTTAATGTAAAATCTTGTTTCATGTCCTAGGTATAAGAGATCTAAAGTAGAAAACATAATACAGTAACTTTTTTTTATTTCAATGACATTATAATGTCACTTGAGTACCTGGAACAGTATAAGAGATATCAGGCCATAAGGTCATGATATTTAGCTTGCAAGCTAATAAAAAGGAATGACTTCTCCTCACAAAGAAGCACAGTAGCTGTTCTGTGTTAAAGACCACAAATAGACTTTTCTTCCCCATTAAGACCATCTAAGCAGAGCTCCATTTATGGGGGTTATTTTCCAAATAAGTATCTGTTGTGAATCTCATTTCATAAGAATATTAAACACCTGTCTCATAACAGTCATTAATAGCTACTTCCACCAACGAAGGATTACTTTGAGAAATAATAGCAAAGAAGTTAGTACTTACTGTGAAAAACTGACATGTCAACTAGCCACTTCAGTTTGCCCTATTTCTGTGTTTACCAGAGAAGAGATTTTTTTTTTTTTAGTTTAAAGCACAAATAGCAATTCCAAGCAATATATTATATTGGTGAACTGGCCCTATGCTTTTAACTGCCTGATTATTTCTGAAGGAGAATTACTGCTTTTTGACATCGCTATTGTTCTTTGTTTTATTCCCAGTTCTAATCTATGGCTACCCTTTCAGACTGACCTAACTTTGTCATCTTTCAGATTATCATTTTCCCCTTGACTCAACTAAATATGAAAATGCAGTGGAAATTTACTGCAAATGACATCAGCAGGCACACATGCAGAAACAATCCATTCCAAGATTCCTTTGACTATTTAGAAGTTATTGGGGTTTTTAAAATCTCGGAATTTCTTTTAATGTTTCACTTTCATGCTTAACATCATCAGTAATAGGTTTAGTCTATGAGAGAAAGAAAAGCTAGATCAGCATGAGACAAGGCTATCATCCCTGACATTTTATAGTGAATTCATCTTTAATATACACAAGTGACCAAATGAAACCCAGGACTGCATTACAGGTTTTTCATTTCACACAGTAACTGATGTGGGTGCCTTTAGCAGAAAAAAGAAGAAACACCTTTTTAGAGCAGTTCGATCATGTTCACCTGGTTGTCAGTCATCTGCATTTTTAGTTGGAGATTGCAGAGGGTGTTTTGCACTAAAATCCTGAATAGTTCAAAACTGGATGAGTATATTTATACTGTTAGCTCCTTCAACTTGCAGCCTTTAGGGAGGATAAGAGCTGGAAGTGCTCACAGGAGCTCCTATTAAAGGTCTATTGCCAAAGAGCTGGGATTGTTCTTCTTCCAGTGGACTATTTGTCCTCTCTCTTGTGTTTTCTGGAAATCATCCTTTCCAGACATGATTTATCTTGAGACTCACAGAAAAACATCAGTTTCAGAGCAGTTAGTCTTCTGGTGCTTCTCAAAAGACAAGGTTGCACCAAACATGAATTTCTGACCCAAAAATATATTTGGATATTCCACAGGGTTTAATATAATTGAATGACTTGAAAGAAAGCCTACACACCTGCCAGACTGTAATGCCTCCAGTTTACTTGACTTTTCAGTAATAGGTACTTTCCTTTTTTCACATAGCAAGAACAATGGCAATCTAGGATTTAAAGTTCAGACATTTACCAAGTGAAGAAAAACACTGTTCCCCATTGTGACTCCTACTAGCCTCTAAAAGTTCATCTTCAGAAAACGTCTGAAGTCCAGGTGTGAGCCATGCACAGATAAAAATCAAAAGAATTCAATGCATGCAATGGGAGTTACATTTAACTAAACCAGAGATAAATATAGAGCACTTGAGCAAGAGACTGAAGATGCCAGGGTGGAAGGATATCAACTTAAGGCATTATTTAAAATCTCAGAAAAAATGCAACATTTCATCTGGGCAAATATTTACAATTTTGCTAGACAATAATTTTTTGTTAATTGTTTAGACAATAATTTTTTGTTTTTCCCTAGTGAATCTTCATATAGTTACCAAAGAGAAGGTTTCCATAAACCATCTAGAAAGAAATTATGCTTCTCCAGATATTAGGCATAAAATCAATTTGTTCACAGTTGTTTGTCTAATCATCGTCTGAGAACATAGCATTTAACAGTCAGCCTTTTTTGCTCATAATCTACTGTTAGTTTATCTAATCTGGCAATTGAATGATGCCTTCACAGTTTCATATGGAATAAGAAATTAAGTTATAAACTGAATGTATTGAACTGAATACCCATCCGCTTTCCTGGGAATGCCTCATTTCAACTTCATGCATTCATTAAACAATATAACTATAGTGTGTGAAATGCAAATAATAGAATCAAATATGTAATCTGTAAGCAAGATGCACTGAGGCATACCAGAGCTTTGGTGTTCTTCAGAAGATATTTGAAAAGATCATGAGAGATCACACAATTGTGCTCTCTCAGACATAGGTGTTTTACTCCAATGCATGGTACTATTGACCTATTATAAAATAACCACTACCACTACAACAGAGGACTAAAATTTTAATTATTCCTGCTCTCACAGAAGTTGCTCCTTCTATTCTGAACACTTTTGAAAGGTACTGAATTGCTTTACTAATACTTCTGTTCTCAAACACAAGGGGTTTGGTTTTGTTTAATTTAATAAACCTTTAATATTTTCTGACTTGGAGAAACCAGGTAGCTAAAGCTAAATAATTGATGGAATAAAGTAGGATGCAACTGAAGAACTGAAACTGAAAATCACTGAACAGTATTTTTAATTCCATATCGTGACCATGGATATTTGCTAACACCATGAAATCACTGAATGCAGAGGCGCCATTTAAATATTTCATAACTATTTAATGAATTACAATTTTATGACTGTTGTTCTAGTGAAATGTCTTTAGTATTTATGTATTTTCCAAGACAGCAATCTGGTTCCAAGAGAGCATGCAGATCTTTGGAGGAAGTTAAACATTTTAAGTTGTAACATACTAATTTGTTCAGGATAAAGAGAGATCTTGACAATGATTCTTCCATTTCTTATAACATAGCAGCTCAGAGAAATGAGTTTATTACCAACAAATCATGTTCTTTCATGACTATTTATTTCCCATAAATAGAGTAAGAGGCTAGAAATACATTTTGACCACACCTTGGGTAGACAAGTCATCAATTATGTGCTCTTTTAAAAGTTGCAATTATTGATGCATTTTAAAAAAGAAAGTGGGATGGTTTGTAGCCTTTATCTGAAGTTTTACCATTGCTTACCTGCTGAACAAGGTAACTAAAAATGAGCTGCAGGTTTCACCTTCACCAAAGGAAAAAAGAAATCTGCTCTGTTTATTCCCAGGGACAGGAGATGAAATTACATATTCTCATCATGCAGCTCCATATAAACTGATTCTGCAGTCTTTAGTGTCAGCTGAAATGAAAACTCATCACCTTTAACATTGTAAAGGTCAAGAACACAAGAAGAACAAATATATATAACATAAAAGTATGTTTATTATATATGTATGTATGTATTCACATATGGTATTCTGCATTTTGGAATTTGGTGTTTTTATTCTGGTTCTGCTCTCTGGGTTGCTCTGTAAATAACAGAACTGCATTAGTCAACACTGAAAGAATAATCCAATGCTTTTTGTGCCCTTTTTACCACTGAAAGTCCTGTGGGAGGCAGCTACCCTTCCAAAAGTGAATTTTAGAAAGGAATTTGTCTCTTGGATTTAAATTAAACTGATCAGGACTATAGCAATATAGATGTCCATTGAAACTGGATTAAAAACATTCTTAAAAAAAACACAAAATCTTCTATCTGAGAAAACCTCTGAGCCGCAAAGCTTAGGAGGCTGGGAGAAAACAAGGGTCATGAGAATTAAAAGAAGTGCTTGGCTTGCTTTTGTGCTCTGAGGCAAACATTTCAGAACTCTCCAGACACCTGACTAGGTGGACCTTTTGTCTCACCTTACATATGGCTATTGCTGTAAAAGACAATAAAAAATCTTTCTACAAACACATTAGCAACAAGAAGAGGGGTAGGAGAATCTCCATCCTTTTTTGGGTGCAGGGGAAACACAGTGACAAAGGCTGAGGAAAAGGCTGCAGTACTCAACGCCGCCTTTGCCTCAGTCTTTAACAGTAAGACCAGTTGTTCTCTGGGTACCGAGCCCCCTGAGCTGGAACAGAAGGGCAGGAAGCAGAATAAAGCTTCTCCATAATCCAAGGGGAAATGGTTAGTGACCTGCTACACCACTTAGACATACACAGGTCTGTGGCACCAGATGGGATCCACCCAAGGGTACTGAGGGAGCTGGCGGAAGTGATCACAAAGCCACTTTCCATCATTTATCAGCAGTCCTGGCTAACTGGGGAGGTCTCAGTTGACTCAAAATTATCAAATGTGATGCCCATCTACAAGAAGGGCCGGAAGGAGGATCTGGGAAACTACATGCCTGTCAGTCTGACCTTGGTGCTGGGAAAGGTTATAGAGCAGATCGTCTTGAGTGCCATCAGGCAGCCCATACAGGACAACCAGGTGATCAGGCCCAGTCAGCACGGGTTCATGAAAGGCAGGTCCTGCTTGACTAGCCTGATCTCCTTCTGTGACAAGCTGACCTGCTTACTGGATGAGGGAAAAGCTCTGGATATTGTCTACCTAGACTTTAGTGAAGCCTTTGACACCATTTCCCACAGCATGCTTCTGGAGAAACTGGCCACTTGTGGCTTGGACAAGTGCGCTCTTTGCTGGATAAAAGCTGGCTGGAAGGCCGGGCCCAAAGAGTGGTGGTGAATGAAGCTAAATCCAGTTGGTGGCTGGTCACAAGGGGTGTTCCCCAGGGCTCAGTATTGAGGACAGTTCTGTTTAATATCTTTACC